>CABFOU010312583.1:0-10625 GCA_900660325.1 Opsanus beta
TAAAGAGGCCCGACACCACAGTATGAGAAACATCCCCATATCATGATGCTTATGCTACCATGCTTCACTGTCTTCACAGTGTCCTGTGGCAAAGAACAATCTTGCAACAGTCCACAAAATGTTGCGCCATTTCTCTTTAGGCCAGTCAATGTGTTTGGCAGATTGCAACCTCTTCAGCACTTCATTTTTTCAACCATGGGACTTAACGGGGGCTTCTTGCCCATAGCTTGGCTTCACATAGGTGTCTTCTAATTGTTACAGTACTCACAGGTAACTTGTGGTTTTGTTGCCATTTTAAAGCATTTGAGATCATGTTAGCTGGGCAGCCTATCATTTTGTGTACCTCTTTATACGTTTTCCCCCTCTCCAATCAACTTTTTGATCAAAGTACGCTGTTCTTCTGAACAATGTCTGGAACGACCCGTTTTACTCACATTTTCAGAGAAAAATGCACTACAACCAGCTTTCTTCAGCTTTCTGTAAAGTAATAACAAATTTGATAAATTTTTCTTCACGTTTTGATTTGGAATAGAATGTGCAGTGTTCCCAATGCATTTGTGTCTATGGAAATAAAACCTATTATAAGGATTTTGAGCTGTACTCGCGTTTTTAAACGCACTGCTGTTATTTTGAACACAACTAACTCCTGACTGGAATACTGCTTGATGATTTATGACTTCAACTACAAGTGGCAAAGGTTCTTGTAACAAACTTCAAAACATCTGGAATGAAAGGCACTTGAAGTGCCCTATATCCTAATAACACTTTACAAGTTGTAATTATTATAACAGTGCCATTATGACAATGTCATAATACCTGTTTTGGTACAAACTACTGTTGTTACGTGTTGTTATGGAGTTATGTTCACCAGCAAAATCACTTTGCCCTTATTGATATGCAAACGCATACACAGATCATCTACTTCCCAAAGGTCATATTTTGTAAACATCAAGAGTCATGTATTGTTATTTGCTATGAGTTATCTGAGTTATTGTTTTCACAAAAATGTGTCCAGACACAGAAAAAGAAGCAAGAATAATGACATTATGGTGTGATGCTGCACTTATGCTATGCACTGCTGCAACCACCAAGAAAGAAGTGCCCTGGATCCTGACGGGCAATCACCCCGGCAGCCCAACACTCCATCCGCATCACTTGAAAGCAGCTACAGACAGGTGGCACTGAGCTGCCTCACCCAGACACTGGGGTCTCCAGCACTGAGGCACCCGCAAGTTGGATCCTGCTTAGGAAAATGTGCCACATGTCCATTACGTCATAACAGATGTTTCCTCAAAATGTAAGTAGTTCATTCATAAGAGCCCATTTTCGCAGCAAAGTCATTCCAGTGGTACCTCAAGATTTATAGAAAGTGAGTGCCAAAGACATTCAGTTATCTGAGGACACTGGCTCAAGTTAAGGTCTCATAACCAACTGGAAGTACTAGGATTTTAAAGAGCTGGACCTCTGGACCTCCTGCAAAGTTATCAGCATTTCCCTATATCTCTGGCTGACATTATTCCAAAAGCTCTTCCTAACTTTCTTTGCACATCATAGACTGAACTCCAAGAGACATGCACGTTCGTGCCAAGGTAAGTGAATCTCTCAGCAAGTTCTACAATCTCACCACATACAGACACACTGCTGATGAGCGATTCCAAGAAGTCATTGAACTTCCTGACATAATGTCCTGCATACTATTTTCATATTGGAATGATTTAAAATGACTCATGGTGAGCAAGCAAGGCAGAAATTTTCTTTATCAAAAATAAACTAAATTTAAAGACATTCACTTTTACAACTTACCCGCTGTCTAAAATAACACACAGATGTGCACATACGCACACAAAATGATCATGTGAATTCAATAAATAATGCTAAACTTCTAGACTGGACAAGCCAGAAATGGCCTAACGTTAAGGGCTTCCTAGGCTTCCTATGGAGCCCCTTTTTAAAACAATGTTTAGGTGCAGTCTGATGGGTAAGTACATTTAAGTATCACATGATAACATTTTTACTCTTGTAGTTGAGCAAGAATTTAAATATGGTTTCATACACAAGCTGGTAAAGCACCTGAAAAGCCCCTCAGGTACTGCAGGTCTAAAATCCATGACACAGCAGTCTCTCCCTCTGCACAGTCCTGCTTTGGTGTCTATTACCTTTAAGGCCATGCTTGTCTATCTTGTTTACATATGTAAATCAAAACACACAATGTGTACATAACCTAGAAAAAAAGTCACTAAATTTCTACAAGTTAAAACAACCTCCGCGATCCTTTCCAGTGAGTAACATAAACTAGCCATCCAGTCTTCATTGACATTACCTGGCCTTTAAATAGCCTCAGTTCCAGTTCTAGTTCTCTTTTCAAGTCACAACCTTTCATATGCAAGAAAGGACTGGGATAAAAATCCTCAGAATGAAGAGGCCTCTCTTTCAGCCGAGTGGTGGCTAGTCCTCGCTCTGGCGCTCTCTCCCCCTCTGCACGCATTTCAGTCTAACTCACATTACTAAGTCTGCATTGTTGACCAGCAGCAGTACAGCCTAAATATAGTCAAAAACCCACACCAAGTGGGGGAAGAGAGAGAGGAGGAAAAGGGAGGGAAGACAGAGAGAAGGGGAGTAGGTGAGACACCAGAAAGTCAAAAAGCTTTCTTGAATAGCGTCCCAATCTTGCAATTAAGAAGCTTGAAATATGCATCAAAAATCTTAGGACATGAGAGAGAAACAAGGAGACACACTGTCTGGATGTGACCTACCCTTAGAGTCCTCTAGTTCTTGAGACCCATGATTGCCCATGATGAATACCTGCTAGATTCACAACAGTGTACGGACGGAAAAGAGGGGATTTGAAGGCAAATCCCCTCTCTTTCTTCTGCCTGTCCTCTCTACAGGTGCCCTCTCAAAATGACTTTTTTATGCTCAGCCCACTCCGTTCCAGTGAGTTATGATTTTGCTCCTCCCTCTGACCTTCCTGATTCCTCCCTTGGCATTGACATCTTTCCCCTCCCCTCTCATGGTGTACCAGCAGGGAAACGGTTAGGATGTGTCATTTTAGAGTGGGGGGCGTGTTGCCAGAAGACATCCCCATTTTTAAAAGCCTTGATAAATGACTCATGTAGAGAGGCAAGAGTCTCCTACAAAGTAGGCAGGTTATGTATGTGTGTGATGTGTAGAGGGCTGAAAAGACTTTTTCATTAGCTTGAGTAACTAAAATCATCTAGGTACACTTTCTGCCTCGACAATTACTTGATTTATTAAACTTTTTTTTAATGCAAGAATTGATGTATATTCATTCATTTTCTATACCTGTTTATTCCAATCAAGGGTCACGGGGGCTGTAGCCTGTCCCAGCAGTCACAGGGCGAGAGGTGTGATACACCCTGGATCGCAGGGCTGGATGCATACTAACAAAGGAAATTAAGCTGACC
The DNA here is from genome assembly GCA_900660325.1 of Opsanus beta. Classification (NCBI taxonomy): domain Eukaryota; kingdom Metazoa; phylum Chordata; class Actinopteri; order Batrachoidiformes; family Batrachoididae; genus Opsanus; species Opsanus beta. Next base: position 3,426 of record CABFOU010312583.1, read on the forward strand.
AAGAAAAAAACATGATGCATCTTGGGTTCATACTGTCTGTCGTGAAATAAAAGTCAATGTAAATTTCCATACTGTCCCAACCTTTTCTGATTTGGGGCTGCATGTTCACATGTTCTTGTGTGCATGTGTGGAGACAGGGAGAGAGAGGTGGGTGCCTGTCCTTTAGTTTAGTGTAATGTATTATACATTAGTATTATTATAATTGTAGGTATTATTATATGGCCCAAATACGATACAATAGTGTAATATATATTTCTCTTAAACATTAATAGTGAAAACATATTTCTTCAGGGGACTGGGGAAGCACAGCGGTTTAGTGATTACCAATGTTACCTCATAATTCAATTTTATTTGCCTAGTGCCAAACACAAGTCACCCGAAGGTGCTTCACAAAGGCAAGGTCCAAATCAGCAGACCAGGCCCAAGGAGGTGACTAGTCCTCAGACCACTCCAATCAACAATAAAAAATAAAATACAATAAATTTAAATAACAACAGTGTACAAATAGTGTGCCAAAATGGTACCACAAGTAAGTCAAATCAGCTATATGATAAAAAAATAAATGAGTCTTCAACCAAGGATTAAACAAGCCCACAGAATCTGACTCTTATCTCAGTTGGCAAGCTGTTCCACAACTGACGGATGAGAAGGTCCCAGATTTGTATCCGACCTGGTCTAGGAGGAGTCTGAAAAAATAGGCTTTGTATATTGTGCGATTCTGTGCGAAAACAATCCGAGGTGGAAACGTATGTGGCCCAGGTAATAAGAATTTAATTCATGGAAAGCGTGGCTACAAGTCCTTTGATTGCGAGATGCACAGTTTGGGAATTATAAGCCAAAACACAAATGTGCTCCCCTACAGGTGGATATATTTTAATTTTTTGCTCCTGAGTTACATGCAAGGTTTTCGACCAGTTCTGAAAATTTCACCACCACAGGCTGTACCAACTAAGCTGCAATATGGCTTTATTTTTTTTTTTTAGACGGGAACAGGGGGTGCTAGAACACCTGCAGATAAAAATGTACAGGTGTAATCCCGGATGTTGGACCTGTATCGACTATTCACGTTTATTAATATTAAATTCAGTGGTTTCAATAACTACCACGGACCATCTCCGTCATCAGGGTACTTCACAAAATGCAAACTTTTTCCAGTTTTCCCACAGCACCTCTGCAGGAATGCAGATAAAGAGTAGAAACTAGCAGAAATCAAAATGATTTTTAGAGCAAAGTGCAACTTTAAAATGACCCAATTATCTACAATAAATTATCTAAAATCTGTAGTTTATGAACGTTGAGTTATTAGACTGAGAATTCTTGATGCAGTTCATTAGAACCTAGCTACTGACACCATTGTTTTGGAGGAAAGTCCTTTGCATTAATCCATTACTTAGTAAAATAGTCGACAGATGAAATCAATTAAAAAAACATTGTCAGCCCTACAAAAATGGACAAAGTGCAAAAAAAGAAAGAAATGGCAAAATACTGAAAATTTTGTCAATCTCAAAGTTCACATCTTGGGGTCCCTCTCTGAGCAGCTTCTGTATCCTCGGACAGAAATATCCATATGTACAAATACAAACATTATGGCTGTTCGTCTTTCGGCTGCCCCTGCTGTGTTCAGGGTCGCCACAGTAGAGCCAGCAAAGATCTCCCTTGGCATTTGCAACATGCTTTACACAAGTTTTCCTGCCGCAAGTCCAGTTCCACCCAGAAAAACACACACAGCCTCGGGTCTTCCAAAGTGGTCTCCCAACCAAGTACTAATCAGGACCTACTCTGTTTATAGGCCTGTCACACCTTGATGATTTATCCAGCGTATGCCGACTTATGGAAAATTTTTCGAATATGCTGCCTACGTCAAATAAGTTATGCAGCTGTCACACCATGATGATTTAGCCAGCGTATACCGACAGCCCCGTTTCCACCGAGCAGTCCGGGTTGGTACGACACAGTATGGTATGGGTCACAACAGTTACGTAGTGTAGCTTGACCTGCATTTCCACCACCAGCAGTACCTTTTGTTTGGTAGGTGGAGCATGCAAATGTTGACATGCACATGTGCGGCCTCTCCCCTCCACACGGAGGCCAAAGAGTAATTTAACATTTTTTAAATTTAATTTAATTTAATTTTTGTCTTGGTGGATCATGGGATTTATTTTCATTGAGTGCAGAATGCTGAAGAGTTGACTCATGGCTGTGGTAAACGCTGACGTGAATGAATGAGCCTTTTAAAATAAGTTAATTGTCTTGTTGTAGCACAAAGCTACAAAGTTCTCTGGTTCAGGCAGAGAAACGAAGCGGGAGCAGACAAACACAGAGGGACTTCTTTAAAAACGCTACGTTTCTTCAGCCATGACAAGGAATTAAAGTATTTTCAGACGTCGTTTACCAAAATCAGGACGCTTTACGTTTGAAGTTTTCATCAGGCTGTGGTGGTAAGATTAAGACTTTATATTTACTCCGTGTGTGAATAGCTTTAATATCTAAAACAGTGTGAACTGTTTGCATGAGGACTGCAGCTTTCAGTTGTTGAGCTAATCAATGTACAGCATCAATGGATGTATTTCGACTTATGAGTAACTTACAAGTAACGTGCGTCAACAATCGCATAACTTACCTACAACTTATGGCCTGCGTATGTGGGACGTATGAGACATACGCTGGCATGCGTCGAAAATATTGTGCATGCCCAAAATTTTTCAATGAATTCGTTGTACTACGACGTATGCCAGCGTGCTTCAATGTGCTCTTAACTTATACAAAACTTACACATAAACTATTAGGCATACACCAGCGTGTTCGGCGTATTTTTAATACGTCGGCATACGCAGGCTAAATCGTCAAGGTGTGACAGGGCCTTTAGCTTCTGAGATCTGACGGGATCAGGTGCACACAGAGCAGAATGGCTCCTCCCACAAACATCATGGTCCTCTATGTTAAATCTGTCTGGAGTAGGCAGTTCTCAAAAACTAAGTGGCTAATGAGAGAAGCCACCAAGACACCTGTGACAAATCTGAAGGAGTTATAAGCTTCTGTGGCTGCTGAAACTGGTCGTCGTGCAACTTTTGTCAATTGCATCACCAATTATAAAATTTCATGGTGGGGTGAAGAAGAGAATTTGTTGTTTGTCTTTCGGCTGGCCACGTTTTTGTTCAGGGTCACCACAGCGGAGCCAGTGCAGACCTGCACTGGGATTTGGCATAAGCTTTATGCAGGATGCCCTTCCTGACACAACTCCAGTTTTACCTGGAGAAACACAAGCAGCTCTGGTCTTCCTAAGAGGTCTCCCATCCAAGTACTAACCAGGAACTACTCAGCTTAGCTTCTGAGATCTGGCAGGATCAGGCTTACACAGAGCTGACTAGTTGCAGGGACGGAGAAGGATTTTCTTAAAAACAGGAAATTTCTGCTACAGTTTCCTAGAGGGCACACTGAAGACTCAACATTAGATCCGACCCGTTCTCTTGGATGAAAATTTGTCTCTGTTCCACTCCACCATGAACCTACGAAGCTGTAAAGTGCAAATAGTATCAACATACAACTACAACAACAAAGTTTTCAAAGGCTTGTACTAATGTCTGTGCATTCTATTGGTGTTGAACTACTATTTAAACAAAGCTAGAACATGGCTCAGAAGCCAATTACATTGGGCTCAATAAGTTTGCTTTCAGGATATTACCTATTCTTGTGATGTACTGACACTCAACAACCTCTAGAGGATGTGAGAGAACACAAAAAGCAAACAAGTTTGCAGTGCTGACGTGTTCAAAGAAATGGCATGCCACAGATGAAATATTACTAAAGGAAAAAAAATCTAAAATAACTGCAGTGTAGTTAATAACTATCAGTTAACATGTAGCAACTGGGTAACTTGCCATCCTGCCAGCACAGGAAAAATTCACATCATGGCTAGTGTTATGCATATGGTTATGCACAACACTAGCATAGCATGGGTGCACTTACTATTTGGTCCAATTGCTTGGATTGCTCACTGGTGGAGACATATGCAAGTATGGATGTTCCATAGCCTGTACTTCATCTGGTGTCAACCTTCTAAATGAAACCTTGTGAGTGTTCTGCATGCTAGCAGCTCAGGTGAGGCCCCATGGAGAGCCTCTTACCATAAGTACCATAATCAGCAGGGCTGGTGCTTGGGTAGAAGCCTGGGGTACCTGGTGGTACTGGGTATTGCTGGGGTGTGGCCACATAGGTTGCAGAACGGTACTAAAGGGAGGGAAAAAAAAACAATACATAAAAGATTAAACAGGGAAATGGGAACAAAAGTAGAGTACCACCAGCAACACAAAAAACACTTTGTAAAAGCAACGCAAACAGCGCACATGCAGCAAACAATTTTCATGGGAATTTTGGAACCAGTACCAGAAATAAAAAATAAGGCAAAGTTATTTTATTTTAAATTTGGACTCAAGAAGTCCACCCCCACTGTCTTCATTAAAATAAATAAACTTTGACTGAATCAATATTTAAGCAGATCTAAATCCATTTGGTTTTGAATCGCAGTTAATATATCTGTATTGTTTTATATTTAATGGTGGAACATGTATCTCGACATGTATCAAACAGTTTTCCACACGCCGACAACCAAGTGACTGTCATTATCTAGTCTAAATACAAAAATATACAACCACAAACTTGGTTAAAAAAGCAAAAAACAAACAAACACTAGAACTGATTAATATCCCATAAAGTTGTAGGCCCACTAGAACTTTAATAGTGTAAATGTACTGTATTACTGTAGTGTTTGAAAACCAGTGCTCTAATAAGCATATCCAATTATGGCATCATACAACTGAGGGCACAACTTCACATACACCTTAGCTAAAACTTTCCCATCTCAATTTTAGCAAAATCTGTGCATTTCATGTGTTCAAACAATATATGCCTACTTCATTTCCATATAAATTTAAGAAATAATAGCAACAACATAGATTTATTTAATTTTCTACTCAACATGTCAGATTTTCAGTGGGTCAAAGAATTACTTACACCAAGATGAACACCTCTAAACAGCAAGGAAGATTCCAGAAATTTATTTTATTAACGACATAAGCTTTTTAAGTGACTAATTAGGATAATTAGAGGTTAATTATTGCAGCGGGGGAAAACCTAAAAAAATTAAGCCAAGACAGCTGGAGCAAAAGTTTGGATCTTCACAAGTTTACTTCCTCCCCAGGAGCCATTACGAAAAGTAACAAAAGTTTTACAGTTGATTGCAAGGAGAAAAGTCGAGTCCTTTCATTTTAATGTCTATTTTGGATTAATGGCTTCCTCTCTGGACAGTAGCCTTTCAAGACCATGGTTATGGCGTGAATGAGCACCTAAAAGGTGGTTGATGTCACATTCCCCCTTCAGAATAAAATTTGTTAATTCCTGAGTAATAATTTGAGACTCCTTCTTGTATGATGGTCTTATGGTCTCTTGAATGATGATCTTATATTATCATATGAATTGTACAGTTGCTCTTGGTTCCACAAATCCTTTTGAAAGTGCTCCTAATCGAGAAGATGGCTTGCTCTGCAGGCCTCACCTTGATTCTTTAGATTCCCCCCCACAACCCTTTCTTTTTACCACAATTAGGCACGGGCTCTTCATGTCGGCCATTAAATGCAGCTAAAGGTTCCCCCATTGAAATCTAATTATACCAATTAGTCATTCACAAGCTTTGAAAAGTAATTCTATGAATTATTTTCTTTGTCCTGGGTATGACAAAAAAACTGCAACCTGTGGCAAGGCTCCAGCTAAGTATGGCTGGAGCTCTGGGGAGTGTGGAGTGACCCCTTAGTTGCCATCACTCGTAGGTACGCTATGACCTGGAGCAGTAGTACCTATTATGGTACAAGTTATGGCTTAAATAGCAGGGTAGGAAGCGCTCTTTAGTCTTGGCTAGCAGTCTCCCTAGGAGAGAACACTCCGACAACAAACAAACAAGGTGTTGGCAGCAGGAGCCAGATGGGTGATGCGGCAGATGAGCCCAATCCTGGACCAATGGCACAGACACTGGGCAGCAGGCAGACTAACCTCACAGCAGGTCAATGGATGATGTCACCAGGGAAGCTAGTTGCCACTGCAGAGTAACTTCATAAGCCCACAAAGCCTGCTGCTGTTCAGAGCACCAATTAACAATGGATTCTGAGGTCCAGAGAGGCTGTACGGTGGAGTCACGACACTGACAGCCTACATTGCTGTACAAGGCAAGATGCGAGTTTTGACTATGTTCATCATTGATTCCGATGGACTGCAATTTCTGGAATCTTCCATGCTTATGATGAAAATAAGCGTTTAACACACTGAAAATCCAACATAATGAATAAAAACAATGAAACCCATTTTGTTTATGATTTTTAATTACTTTACATGGAAAGTAGACATAACTGATTTAACACATACATTTGTTAAACTAGGATCTGTGAAATTGAGAAAATTGAGTTTGAAAGTTTTTGGACAAAATTTATGTAATTTACAGTATCAACTGTATCTCAGTCATCACAATATATAGATATACACTTTGTGAATGTAAAAACTATCACATATTCTTAAGGTGGGTGTTGAAACAGTTCATGCAAATTTGTACATCATTCTGTTTGTGTCACATAATATATGTACTTGTATAGATATCATGAATGATAGTATGTCACCTGGATAAAGAATTCTCGAGCAACAGCTATCAAAGGGGAAAAAATAATCAACTCAGCCTCATTTATACCCAAATGTATGAACCAAACAATCCTGAAATATAATCAGCTCATCTCTTCCACAAGTAGTACCTACCTATGGTGCAAGTATGAAGTGTCTATACTGGATTATTATTGAGTTATGTTAACAAGAAAAATCACCCCATCCTCAATATATAAACATAAAAATCATCCAACCCCAAAATTTAATCAGCACACGCACTATGGTACCTACGGTGCATCTGGAAAGTATTCATAGTGCTTCACTTTTCCACATTTTGTTATGTTACAGCCTTATTCCAAAATGGAGTAAATTCATTTTTCCCTCAAAATTCTACTCACAACACCCCATAATGACAACATGAAAAAAGTTTTTTTTTTTTTTCCCTTTTTGAAATTTTTGCAAATTTATTAAAAATCAAAAACTAAGAAATCACATGTACATAAGTATTCACACCCTTTGCTCAATACTTTGTTGATGCACCTTTGGCAGCAATTACAGCAT
>CABFOU010312625.1:0-10181 GCA_900660325.1 Opsanus beta
GTTGTGAGTAGGGGAGGTGCGTGTTGTGTGTTTTTCTCGGTGGGGGTGGGAGGGCGGGAGGGGGGGTATTGTCTCCTAGATCGAGCCATTTTCATCATTTTGAAACACTAAATCTTTTCCTGTTTCCTGAATTAACTGCTTAATTGAGTTTTTCAGCTGTTTCACTTTTTTTCTGTTTCATTTAGTTGTTTGAGTGACTTGAAATGATGTATATTTATAAACCAATTATTTAATTTTGTTTTCTGTGTGCTTCAAAACAGTGAATCATTTGCTGAACCAAGGAATTCCCACTTTACACTAAATGTCTCCAGCTGAATGTTTTGAGCATTTTGAAACACCAAATGATATTTAAATCACAATAATTCAATCAAAATCGATTCCTGACACATGTCATCCTTTAAAAACAGAGAATCATTTTCTCACACAGTTGGTTCATTTGGTGGTTTAAATGCTTCAGAACATTAAATCATTTCCTGAAGCAATTGTTTCATTTAGGTTTTTTTGTGTTTGGAAACAACTACTGATTTTCTGAATCAAGACATTGTCACTGTATTCTTAGCATCACCATTCTAGTGTTTCAAGCACTTTGAAACACCTAAATAAAAAAAAAAAAATTAATTTAGTGTTTGGAGCACTTCAAAACAATGAATCATTTCCTGAAACAATTATTTCATTTAGCATTTCACATTTAGAAACAAAAAAATCTTTTTCTGAAGCAATTGTTTTATTCAGTTTTTCAAAGCATTTCAAAATGGTGAATCATGTTCTGAAAGGACAGAAATGTTTCATTTATTCTTTTTTTGAAACAGAATCAAGGACTGAATCAAACTGACTCAAAGAATTCCCATTATTCAGTAGATGTCACCATCCTAGTGTTTAAAGCATTTTGAAAAATTATTTTCAAAGAAAATATTTCATTTATTGTTCAGAGAATTTTGACACTGAATCATTGTAGGGTGCAATTGGTTTGTTTGGTGGTTTAAACCTTTTGACACAATAAATTATTTTATTTAATAATTTTTTATTTTGTTTTTCAAAAAACACTGAATTATTTTCTGAAGAAAGTGGTTCACTTGGTTGAAAGAATCAAAAAGGCATAATTTCTGCCATTATTATGTGTGGAATATTTCAGGGTGGGTTTAAACCTGAAATCTAACCCCAGCCAGTGTGAGTAGATCAAATGTGGCATTTATTGTAATCTCAGGAAAAGTGTCCCTCAAACTCAAACCATAACCATACCTCTCAAATCCAACATTATGGCAATACCAAGAGTAAGATAAATAAAGAAAATGTGCCACGTTATTTTTTGTTGTTGATGTTGTTTTAAAATTTAAAATCATAAATAATTTAAGGTCTCGCTCACAGCAGAGCTCCCACAGTGCCTTTCTATATTTTAAAAGGCAGCAGCAGCACCTTGTATGGTCAGTGTTGCGTTACAGTGTTTGAACGACGCATCTCCTCAGATCAATGGCTTGTATAAACACAGTTAAACACGGCGTTCTGCACTCCTCCACCATTGGCGAAGCAAAGACGACTCTCAAATGTTCAGTGTTGGACGCGCAACTTCAAGCTGGCAGCAGCTCAAATGATGGCCTTGCGATCCGCGGATCTACAACTAACCCACCTCCCCGTGACACATCACTCTGTATTTTGATGTGGAGCCAAGCATTCCCCTTGACAGAAGAGAGAAGGAATGGTGACCAAATTTGGGGGTGTTGTGTAGCAGCAACGCTATAAACACTAAGGCCAGGCTCGGGGCTTCAGGCTCCGAAACAGTGAGTATGAAAGCTTCAGTCACTGTGGGACAGCTGGCAGAGACGTTCTCCAGCCTTCTACTCTCTGACGCTACCTGCTGTACCGTGACAGATTACACCCGCGGACATCTACTCCTGTGTGTGTGTGTATGTGTGTGTGTGTGTGTGTGCTCGAGTTTATGTGAAGGATATACAATACTGCATCAAGATGAGGTGCAAAGGAGGCAAATACAAAAACTGACATATGCCTGACCTGGAGCAACCATGAAAAACCGCACTAATCCCTTATGCAAACCCTGCACATAAGCTGAGTCAGCACACATCCCAGTGATGTCTTACCAGGCGCACAGTTATCGACAAGCGCTCCCAGAGCTTTGCCGTCCCTCCAGTCCCGGTTGAAGTTGGTGATGGGCAGCTGGGGCACTTTGTTCTGGATCCAGCCCAACAGACGCTGCTTAGGGGTTTGTTTCTTAGCCTCTTCTTCATCCTCGTCATCCCACATGGGCATAGAGATGGAGTAGTGAAGGATGAGAGTCCAGATAAGACCCAGGATCAGCTTCAGGTTCCCATCCACAATGGCTTTGCTATCTGTCGTAAAGACAACAGTGATCATAAGGACTTGCACAGTATGTGTTTGATGTCATGTTCAAGACAGTGCTTCTTTTAGTTCCATTTTCATTCCATTTTTACAGCCATAGTAACATTAAAACATTGTTAGCATTCAAGCCTTTGGGCACATTACTCACCTTTGACAATTGCTTCATGTTGAGAAATCCTTTTATTGGAAAGAAACTGTTAGAAATACCACTGGAGGTGTACGCTCTTATGATTGCGTTGGTGTCAATGCAACAATGTTTGTTAACTATGTCACTATATTTGGCTATGGAGGTGAAGAACTGGTTTTGATTTTCTTTAGGATCGGTCAATGATTAAGGTCAAGGTCCTGTACTGACATATAGGAAAATGGGTAATTTGCTGGAAATGAGTTCAGCTATTTTATTGTTAGATAACTATTTTGAAGACCATGTAAAATTTTCTGTTAATGACTAACACTTTGAAATGTGGGTATGGCGTTGCTGTGCTCTCTGTGCCCTTTTCATCTTGGATTAATAGTGGGTTAAGAGTTACAATAATCCATTTACGCTCAAAATAACACAAGCGACCTGTGCTTTTAATTGTTGGTACATAAGTGGTACAGCAACATCCAAAGAAATAAAGGCTGCTGCATGATTTTGTTTTTTTATATATTTGTCTAGATTTGGTCTGTATATATCATGTACCAGCCTTCAAAGACTGTTCTGCTCAGTGTGTTTTGTGGGGATATACGGCATGGTAAATCATCCCTACAGAAATTTAATAGCACCAATATATGTTGTCAGTAATCATAAACTGCAAGAACAAATTCTGCATTTGCATCACACTCAACTGCACACCAGGAGCAATTTGAGGATTAAGGACCTTGCCCGAGGGCCATTAGTGATTTCCCAGTCTGACAGGGATTTTAACCAAGGATCCTCTGGTCTCAAGCTCACCACTTTAGCCTCTAGACTACTGATTCTCACCACTGGTCCTCAAGTACCACCTAACCTGACACATTTTCCATCTCTCCCTGCTCTGTAACAAGCTGATTAGCTCATTCAGGTGTGTAGCCAATCAAGTGCTAGCAGACACCTGTATGAGGTAAGGAGATTTTGGCAGAGCAGGGAGAGCTAAAAAACATGTAGGTTAGCTGATACTTGAAGACCAGAATTGAGAACCATTGTTCTACACCAGTGGTGTCCAAAGACATTCCAGAAAGGGCCATAGGGATGCAGGTTTTCTTTGCAACCACTGGCTCCACCACATGATTTTGCTGATTAACATTACTTTGGGCAGATGGGATAAGTTTGTCAGTGAAATCACATGGTGGAGTCAGTAGTTACAAAAGAAAACCTGCAAACTCATGGCCCTTTCTGGAATGTCTTTGAACACCACTGCTCTAGACCTCTAGAATGAGAGTGGGTGGGGCTGGGGCATAAGGGAGACCAGGGGACATGAGTGTCGTCTGGCCTTCCAGCTCCTTATATTGGTCTGCCTGTGTTTCCACCTGCATCACTATTTAAATTGCTAACGTCTGGGCACAAAACCCATCTCCGTCTGAACATTTGCACACACCAATGTCATTATGTAAAATCCTTGGATTGTCATAGGGAGATATGGAGAGTGGTTAACTAGCTGTGGTCCAGTAAGCCCCTTCGGTCCTGCCATGCGTGCCTGTACTCCAATGGTTCCATGTCTAGAAATACTCAACATAATTATGTCCAAAATCACATGTGGGGATTTGGGGTGATCAGGGAGAACCTAGGTGACTGGGTTGCAGCTTGTGGGGACGTCTCTGCCCTTACCCATGACTAGGTGGCCAGGGATGTCCAGGGTCTGAGCAGGAGATGCTAAGTACTCTAGGTGTGGCCCCTGAGTTCCCCCTCCCCCACTCCCCCTTGCCCATGGGCAGGGATTCGCTTTGTGTGTATGGGCTCTTGGTTTGGGGTTGTTTTATGGTTCTGCTGTCACCTGGTGGTCCCTGGAAGATGAAGGGGAATAGACCTGGGAGTTGTTGGGGGTGATGGTGGGGGATGCATGCTGGGGCAGCAGTGGGAGCCCTTTCGGAGTGGTGTGGGTCACAAGCTGGATGGCTGGTAGTTTTGATTTTATAGGTGTGTCTCTGGAACTGGGAAATGTTCACTCTTTGGCTCTGGTGCTGTAGTGTCAGCCTTGGAGCCTTGAGGAGTGGTTCTCTGGGGCATTGCCTGGTTTTATCCCATTAGGTGGTCTAAGATGTGACATGAGACCAAAACCTGTTGGGTTTGGGCCTTGTGTCTTGGCCTTACTGGGCTGGCCTGCTCTTGTATGTATGATGGTTTGCCTCTCAATGATGTTGCTGGTTTTGGTTCCCTGAGGGTATTCTGGGCATCCTGGAGGTCCAGGGTGCTGACCCTCAGGCCACCTGTCCTCTCATCCAATGTGTCCTCTTCCACAGTAACTGGTATATTTGGCACAGAGCACCTGCTGTGACTAGGGGCCCCCTGTGTGGCTGAGGGGGCCCACCTGTGGTTTGGGAATAATGTGGTATTCTCATAATTCCTTCCTTTATGAATGTTGTTTGATGTTTTTCCTGCTGCTTCTGTCATGGACACTTTTTGTTTCAGTTACTGCTACTGATATAATCACCATTTATCACTTTCTTTGCAGCCAATTACAATGAGAGAAAGCAGAAAAGCAGCAATAGTCCGTTGCAATGTGGGGGGGGGGGGATTGTATATATGTTGTATAGTATGATCCCCACTGTGACTCATACCCGAGCTATATATACAGACAGGGATGGCGTTATTAACTGCACAGTGCATTTGTAATCTTCAGGGAAAACTCAGTTTGAGTTCATTTAGAGCTCCAGTACAGGCACCCCACTGATATTCATGTATTTCCTTTTCACCATTTTATGGAAAAAACAAAATGGAAAATTCATGCACACAAGTAGTGATGCAACACAATTAGCTCCTCAAAGCTCAATCTGAAATCTGTGCAGAAGTACATTACAGCAAAAATAGTACTTTGTTGCTGTCGTGCAGAGCTGACCAGGCTATTCTGAGCCAAAGAAACAATAATGATTGACTGCTGAGGAGACAAAAAAATAAAATAAAATGCTCTTCTCTGCATCCCCTGAGCCCCTTCCTCCCAGACAGCTGTCTGGCTGAGGACCCCTGACAATCTGTCATCCCGTCACAATGCGACTCTGAAGACAGTGACAGCTGAGGATATGTGGAAGTGGATGCCTCGCTGCATAAATACCACTTGGAATTCAATTACTCCAGAGTGCTCTGAAAACCTATATCACCAGAATGTGATAAATCATGGTGGAGATTAGATTCATTGACAGTAAGCATGCAGCTCTTTTCCCTCAAACTCTCAGAGGAAAGCGTGTTTCTCGTATGAGCCATTTTAAACCCATGATCATTTAGAAAATCGACTTTTTCATCTTAATAGCTTCTAAGGAGTGATAATATTTCATCTGCTAATCTTGTGTGATGCGCTTCAGTTAATTCAGCAAGACTTGAGCGGAGAAAGGAGTTTGATGACAGTTATTTATCATGACTGCAGACGCTGAAACGATCGGAGAGGACAGCAGTGTCTGTCACAGATGCCTGATGTGCCACAGTTTGACTGAATCAAGCAGGTGGCACAGTGCGGGTCTGAGGCCGCCGTGTCCAGCTTTTAAGGGGGCAACTGTGTCGTCTATCAAATGTTCTTTGGATATGTGCTGCGACACATGTGCAGCTAAGCTTATGGTGATTTGTTGTGTCCTTGGGAGAATGTAATGAGACGGAGATGTCATATTAAGAGGGTTGTGCTGGGCCACTGGAGCAGAGCGTGGAGAGGAGGAGACGAAAGGGAAAGTTCCCACAATTTTTCCTCCAAGTTCTGTGAATGTCAACAGGAAAATATTTTGAAGAAACTTTAAATGAACAATTAAAAAAATTCAAATAGGCCTTTTGATGTGTTAGATGGTAACCCATTTAGAATGTTCTGTGCAGCAGTGTGACCAAGCACTCCTGACTTTGTTACTTCAGCTGTCTGACAGAGGAGGTCAAAGATCAAGTATCGCTCCCTCCGTCCATCCGGAGACAGAATATTTCAAAAATATGAATAAAATGTCAAGTTGTCAAAAAGTTACATTATTCCTGTGATATTCTCTGAATAATAGCAAATCATTGTGACTGATGTGTTCTTGGGCGAACATTTCTAAATAAATAAACAATAGTTTTTTGTTCTCAAAGTTCTGAGACAACTGTAATCTTTTATGAAAATAGAACATTATGTCATTTTTAAGTGTATTTATGTCATATTGTAATTTTTCCAACACTTTGCAAAGCACTGCTTTCTATTTGAGGTCAACGTAAATCACCTGGACTTCTTTTTTTATGTCAAAGCTGTTTGAGCTACAGTAGGGGTACGTCCATACAATATTTTGGATCAGCATTGGTCCAATATTGGAAAAATGATCCGATATCAGAAATTTAAAAAAAGACGAATAATCCAATCTGAGTCTTCTGTTGCACATCTGAATCATGTTGTCGGTGATGCATGTTTTCCTTTAGGGGAGCAGAATATGTGTTTCCCTGTCTGAGTTGATGTTTGTTTGATTGCTAGGTTAGCAAACTACACATGAAGACATGAAAACAAGCATTAGATTGGTATTGGTATCGGCAAATACCGAAAGTTCAATTATCAGTATCCTATCGATCATGAAAAAGGGGTTTAATGCCATCCCTAATCTACACACACTGACATGTTCATGTCTGGACACTCACACTGCTCTGATCCAGGTGGAATCAGTGACGGTGACCCTGAGCAGTTCATCAGGTTCCCTCAGGTTGCTACGGACACTGCTTCAGCGTCACGGCACAAACACTCAATGCATATCCAAGTGGATGCAAAGTGACCTTCACAGGCTCCATCCAAAGCTGCAGCTGTGTCCGGAATTTCTCTCAAACGTGTGGCTGGATGATTACTCATCAAAAGAGAGAAATGCTCTGTCAAAATCTTAATAACCTGTCTGCTGTATGATTTGTTGAATTGGAAGGATGTCGCCTGATTAGTATTTACAATATGTATTGGTAATAGCGCTGAACTTCTATGTCCTCAGTGTGTTTAAGTGGCATTTCCTTCAAGGTTGTGACAAATGGACATCTGTCACATCAGTTAGTCCTCATATCAGAGGACACGCTGTGTGCCCGCATGAACCCACGTGAGATGCTTGACCTCTGACTTGGCTGAGACGAGTGTGTGGATGTGTGCCAGTAGTTGTCCACCTGCATAAATGATGCTGTTCTCATTTACCCTGTCTGAGTAAATTGGACTGGAGGTTAAAGAGGTCAGAGAGGCAGGCTTGTGACTAGGGTAGTCACAAGCCTGCTACCTGCTCTATGAACTAGAGGTAGAGCAGGTAGCTCAGTGGATAAGGAGCTGACCTGGGCTTGAATCCTGCTCATGCTACCAGTCTGTGTCCTTGGTTAAGACACTTAATCTACGTGGTTCTAGTTCACCTAGCTTTAAATGGGTACCGGCCTCGGCTGGGGAAGTAACTTGTCATACTGGCATCCTGTCCAGGGGGAGTCATAGACTCTTATTCACTTCACACTACGGAATCCGGAGATGAGCACCGGCACCAACCGCCTCAGAGCCTATATAAGACTTACTTCTTGTGACTAGAGGATCCTTGGTTTGACTACAGACAGGAAACTCACTAAGATGACCTTAAGATTGACTCCCCAAGTTACTCCAAGTGTGCATCCTGTGTGTGAGCACCCCGTGTGTGTGTGAATGTGAGGCACATTGCAGTGCTTAAAGCGTCTGCATCAGACTGAAAAAAGCAATATAGAAATGCAGCCCAGTGGGATAAGCTAAAGCCTACTAAGGCCTTTGCACCAGCCAGTGACCTCAGTGAACCTGACCACATCTATTTTCCAACAAACAGCTGACCTGGAATCAGCAGCTTATTGGACTCTTGTAGGAATCCCAGAGCTGGACATGTCAGTTTACCCATATATACCCCACACTGTCCAGCTCAAGCTGTGACACATTGCAAAGCTGAAGGTCAAACCCACACATTCCTCAGCACCCACATAGAGTCCACGTGGTCTGATAAAACTCCGTTACCTCACATGTTAAACTGACTGAGAATAAAGCATCATTTATGGCTGTTATCTCCTGTCCAATAAAAGTTTTTAGGTTTTTTTTTAAACCCAACTTACCTATGGAGACCAGTTTGATGTGCTCTCTGTCCAGGAACTCAAGCGCCACAGAAACATTTTCCAGTTTCATCTGGCGAAAATTGGGTCTGACGTGGTACTTTCTGTACATTTTCTTCTGGCTGAGGACCTCCAGGAGCGAAATGAGCTTCAGGCCATCGCTAAATTCCTTCTGCAGGTCGTTGATGGTTTTGTTGACGCACTTGAGGTGCTCGTTGCACCACCTGGTGAAGGTGTTCTGCTGGATCTTCTTCCACGGCGCGTCCTCAGCCAGGTCCTTCTCCGTGGCCGGCATATCGTCGTCCTCCTCTTCTCCGAAGTCAGTGGCCTGGTAGTACTGGGGAGGCAGCTGGTCGTCGCCGTAGTTGTTGCTCATCATTACGGTTTTGTCCACTTTTATACCTCAGTGACACTTATGTGTTGAATTGTGCGCAAAAAACTTTAGCAGCTTGACGGGAAGCGCGCACTCGCCGGGGAAAGTTCAGCCTGAGAAGAGTTGAAAAGGCAGCCTGGAGACTTTTCTGATGTACTTGCGAAGAAACCACTTATGTCAGGCCAATGATGGATTAAATGATCCGGTTTACAGTGTGCAAGGCAGCTGGTCGTCCGTCTTTTTTTTTAATTGTCACCCTCTCGACAAATGCAGCTGTTGCTTTCTAATACGGCCCCGAGAAAAATGTGGCTTTTTGTGGCAGGTGAGCTGGAGCAGCGCTGTTGGAGCTGTGCGTAAAAGTTGGATGTGGAGGGCAGACACGAGTATATATAAAGCACCCGTCCACGTCACTCAGCCAGTAGAATCATAGTCTATTTGCTGTGAGAATCACGGCAGTCGGGTCGGTTTACGCAGAGGATGGGACCGGCATTGGTCAGACCCTGTGCGGCGCAACAGTTGCGCATGGCGCTTATTTTTAGGCGCTCCTATTTGGGCGGATGGGGGTTGGGAGTGACTGATTGTTTTAAATGTGTGTCACGCTCAGAGTCCATGTGTCTGAACAATTGAGCTAAGAAAGGAAAGTGAGATGTTCAGGAATCTCTGTGTCCCAGTAAGTTATGGTTTTACGCATGATAATGATCCAAAAGCGCAGATACACTCAGCCAGAGCCAGAGGAGAAACATTTCACACAGTCACTGCAGTGCTGCATTACCTGGGCGTTACTTTCATTTTTCCGTGTCGACAAGCAAAGGTCAATCACAGTGAAGCTTTACTTCCTCTTATTAATGAGTCTTTATCATTTTTTGTAATGTAAAGACAGCTATGCTAGATAGATAGATAGATAGATAGATAGATAGATAGATAGATAGATAGATAGATAGATAGATAGATAGATAGCAGGGGTGGATCCAGAAAATTTTGGTGGTGGTGTGCGGGGGAGGGGGTCCTGATTCATGCAACTGAGCAATTGCTCATTCATGGAATGACAGCATAATATTGTCACTGATTTAAAAAAAAAAAAAAAAAATTATGCTACAGTAACACTCGCCTAAACTGTCATCGTATAAACCGGATACTCACACTCACTGGACAAAAGCAAAAGTCCCAATGTTTTTGTATGATTTTCCATGTAATAAACACCGTATATACCGGATTTTGTATAACGGATTTTCACTCACATCGGACAAAATGTCCCGTCTGATCGCAGTG
>CABFOU010312628.1:0-10011 GCA_900660325.1 Opsanus beta
ACAATCGTTACCTAGACGACGCACTTCCGATCTCAGCAATTAAATGAACTGTTAAATATCTTTTAAAACATTTTGTAGTGTAATATTTAGTTGCCAGATGGGAAATGTCCCCTATGCACCCCTATAATGTATAGAACATTGTGCTCGACTGGTTCGAAATTGAGGAGGGTGAAGATCTGCAGATTGTTGAGTTGAGCATAAGAATGAATCTCAGAATTTGCTTTAAAGTAACATAAAATGCTCAGGAATGTTCTCGCTCCTTGAATATATCTCGTAAATAAAAACACAGATTGTCGTAAATAGTGAGGAATTGTAGTTTTAAAATGAAGGAGCATAAGATTCAGATCGGATTGCAATTCGAATAAAGCGTTTCTGAAGGACCAGAATTTTTGTGAAGGGTAGTATGAAAGGTACTTTCCCAAACTATATTCCATATGCAACCGCAGTTCTTACTATTCCTTACAATTTTATATCAGACTACACACAATTGTAAACAATTACTGCCGATTACACCCAATTATGTACAACTCCAATTACACATTTTTATTTTTTGTTTGATTGGTTTTTGTTGTTCTTCTAACAGGCGCCAAACGTTGCTTCCTTTTACCACATTTCCCCCACGTTTCCAAAAAGTTAAAATGACTGTTAATATCTCAAAACTGTCTTCTGTTGAAGAGCGTGACATGGTTTTTCACGGGTTTCATGTTGCAGAGGACGAGCAGAAACCTGCTTCTGCTCAGAGAACAGTAGGTCCCGCTTACTGCATATTGTACCTGTTTGTCCACTTTCACCTACTTTTATGCAAGATTGTGCCCCGATCTCCACCAATTCAATCAGATTATTCTTTTTTTTTATCACAATTCATCCCAACATCACAATTTTTTTAAGATGTTTAAAACTTTCCTGATTGCTCACAATGTTCTGTTTTTTGTTTATTTGTTGTTGTTGGGGTTTTGTTTGTTTGTTTGTTCTTTGCCAAAATGAAAGGCAACTGGGTATCAAAATTTGGGAGTAGTGTTCTACCAAGTTTAGGGGAGAGGTGCCGGAAACATTCTGAGGGGGGTTTTTTTTTGTTGCTGTTTTGTTTTGTTTGTTTTTTTGCCTTCAGCTGCCCCCTAGTTGCTTTGGGTCGCCACAGCAGGTCCAATACAAATCTGGACTGGGATTTGGCACAAATGTTCCTGGTGCTGCCAAGCAGTCTCCAAGCCAATTACTCATGGAGACATACTCTGCTTCACTTCTGAAGTCTGACGGGATCAGGTGTGCTGCAGTGGAAACATTTTGAGAAATATAAATATTATACTCAGTTTATTTATACATCATCAAATCATAACATACAGTAAGTCACCTCTAGGCACTACACGTGAGTAAAGTTTAAAAGTTTAAACTTTACCCATCCCATGAGCAAGCACAGCGGCGACAGTTGTAAGAGGAAAAAAAATCCCTTTTTTTTTTACTTCATGCAGACCAGATTCAGTGGGTGACCATCTGTTATGACCATACTAACTATACAAAACAAAAACAAAAATGCAGTGGCAGAAATGTTGCAACTAAACAACCGTATATAATCCAGTGTTCACAAATGATGGGACAGCTGGAAAGATAACAATGTAAATGTAAATGTATGAAATACACTATTATGCAAAAGTGTTAGGCACAATAGAACAAAAATCATAAAGCATAGATGCTACAAAAATAACAAAACAGGTTCAAAATG
Source organism: Opsanus beta (assembly GCA_900660325.1). Lineage (NCBI taxonomy): Eukaryota > Metazoa > Chordata > Actinopteri > Batrachoidiformes > Batrachoididae > Opsanus > Opsanus beta. The sequence goes on from CABFOU010312628.1 coordinate 1,718, forward strand.
TCACAATTTACAATAAAAATATCTCATGTGGCTACCCTTTGGATTATTTTGTTAATGAACCCACTGTTTTACAAGAACATCATTTTGATCAATTCACTGTTCATCGCTTATTATTAGCTGTTGTCTTTGTGGAATCGTGCATTGGTAATCAGACTTTGATTCATGTGGAAGCATGTTGTTTAGTTTAATATATTACTTTGCTGATGAAGTGGGGAAATTTCTCTGTAATATTTGATTTTCTTTCATTAACATTTAATTAACATTTGGAAATTTCAGTGTCATAATAGTAAATAAAAACAACTAAAATTGCATTTATGCAAAAACACTTTTGTACAGCACTGTACATGAAAATACCTTTAAAAGCAGGTACAGAGAATGAATGAATGAATGAATGAATGAATATACATAAAAGTGATGGAAAATACCCTAATGCAGCCTTACTAAATGTATGTATGTTCTCTTTGGCTGTTTTTGTTCTTCCTCGTCATTTCTTTGTCAGTGGAGTTGCTGACACGTGTGGCTGACCTGTGGTGGCTCACACATTTGTTGCTCATCAACCTGCAGATTATCTGCTCTGGCCTCCCACTCCTTGTTCACCTCTGAAACCTCTGAAATTTTCTAATTTTTGCTTCTTCTTCCCCCGCACCCAGATATCAGGATGTCATCTCCACTCAACTCAACTCAAATCCTTCACCATTCCAATCTGCACCTTGTAAATAAAATGTTTTACCTTTTTTGCATCTCTGCCTTTTGCAGTTGAGTCCTCTCCTTTTTGCTGCAGATTGTAACACGGTTTGTGGTAACTGCGTGAAAATGTTTGCAGAGATCTTGAGGACAGACAACCACAAGCCAGTGATCACATGAGCTCCTGGGTGGTGGAAATTAAAATGATACGCAGAAGTAATAATAATAAAAAAGATGATATAACCGAGTAAGAGCTCTTTTAACAGATCAATGAAAAACAGTCCTGATTTTTTTTTTAAATGACTGTATGTATACAGAAATAAGCAATATGGGATGACAGATGTTTGAGCAGACAGACGGGTAATATGGAAACAGATTTACCGTAGTAGCGATGACCCTGGTCGTTATAGAAATACACAGGATTATAAAATACCGCCAAAATGATGGAGGGGGTGGATAAAGTAGCAACCAGCTGACATCTATCTAAAATCAGATATTCAAACCTGAAAATGCAGCCGATTCTGATCTCAGCTCATTCAAACATTCCTGAGTTGAGCGTCATGTTTTTTCACACACCCCCACGTGTAACTCATGGAAAACTAACTCAGTAAATAATAAATAAAGAGCCAACAGACGGCCCGCCCACACACAAGCAGGTGGAAGCAGAATCTACAGTAGAGCTCGGTTCTGAAAGTCAACACTTTTTATTCTGTGGTTACTATGGTAGTGGTAGCCCTTGCATCATTGCTGGGTTGCCGTGGGAGATTTAATAGTGGGAATCTCTCTCCTCTCCCTGTTTTTGTATGTGAGTTATTACCCTTGCGGCTTTAGGAGGTATAGGTTTATTACATAACGCTGATTTCTCTCATGCAACACTGTGTGCACATCATTAAAAAGCAGGGATGTGCACGTGACTGGATAGATGACACACACACACATACACATATATATATATAGGGTGTTTCGAGGCTGGGAAGTGCACATTGCAGGACAAAAATAAGACAGCAGAGGGAGAACAAGGAAGCAGCTTGCGATTGATTGAGTCAGTCTTACCCGGATGATCCGGTGGTGTCGGCCTCTGTGTGTTCAGGGGCGGGGCAACAGAACTGATGCAGCACTGTCTCACTCCTGCAGGATGAACAAGTGAGGTCGGTATCAAGGTCAGGCAGAAAAGGGGAAAACAGTGTGTTATTAAACTGATATTTTTTGCTTCAAAACTATGGATTCGTCCTACATTCCGGAATAATGGACTTATTTTACATTTTGACACTGGTCTCTGCATAGATACTTTATCACACAAGTTTCACCATACCTTTCTGTTAGTGTGTGTCTGTGTGCATGCACCGGACATAGCGTTCCAAAATCTATCAGGACAGACGGCGATTTCAGCTCTTCCTCATTTTTAAATTCATTCCCCTCTCATTTCTCCTTCATAAATTATGCATTTACATTCATATTTTACGCATCACGCTGGTGTGCTTATCTGGAGCAGTTTATGGAGAAGAGAACAAAACAGGCCTTATCACATGTACGCTGTTGCACGGATCGACTGTTCGACCTTCTCGACGCTGGACCCTGTGCGCCCAACCGGGGAAAAAAACATACACACGTAAATGAATTAGCATGATTTTTTTTTTTTAAATGTGTCATAAATAATTTTTTTCCTCCCTTGAGGCTGCTGTTTTAGGTTCTTGCATAATCGGCCTGACAGTGAATTGTGTGGAGATGCTACAGTAGGTCTTCGGACCTGGGCTGAGCATATTGTTGGTGACACAGACCCACAGTGACAGGCAGTCAGACTCAGCGAATGTTTCAAAGTGACAGTCGGTGCTATAAAAAGATACCTTTTTACTGCAACTGCATAGAGTTTAAAGGGCCGCAGTTTTCGTAACCCCTAAAATCTAGAGCTCTGATCAACTCTCTGTTACTATGAATAATATTCCTCTGTTTGTTCAAACACTCACTCCAACATAGACACACACAGGAACCAACTTAGTGCGCATACGTGAATAATTTGTTCTGGTTTTAGTTGACAGTAGCACTTCTGCAGTTGCTCTCCACTCTGTTGATTTGACACATTCGTGTCACTAGACTTGAATGTATGATGGATGCATGAATGGATATTGAGCAAAACCTCCAACACAACAGTGACTTTAAGAAGAAGCCAGGAGTTTTCAAACTGTACGCATGGCATCTTATGGCTAGATGATATAAAATAGGCTATATAAAAAGCTACTACCTGGATTATCTGAGTGCTGAAATTCATCTGCATTTTCTGATTGCATTCAGTCACGCCTTCATTCTTTTTCTGCCACTTATCCGGGTCCAGGTCACAGTGGCAGCAGATTAAGCAGCTCAGTCCAGACGTCCCTATCCTTGGACAAGTCCTCTAACTCCTCATGGGGGGATCCCTGGACGTTCCCAGGTCATCTGGGAAATTTAACCGGATACCCCAGGGTGCCTTGTGGTATCACCTCCAGTGTGCCCAGCGACTTCCTTGGTGCCTCCTCTCAATTCGATGTGCCTGGAAGATCTCCCTCGGGAGGCAATCAGAGGCATCCTCGCCAGATGCCCAAACCATCTTAGCTGGCTCCTTTCAATGCGAAGAAGCAGCGGCTGTACTCCGAGTCCCTCCCAGATATTTGAGCTTCTCATCGTGTCCCTGAGTGCAAGCCCAGATAGCCAATGGAGGAACCTCATTTGTGTCACCTGCATCCGTGACCTCATTCTTTTGGTAATGACGTTTATGACCATAGATGAGGATAGGAGCATAAATCAGCTGGTAAACTGAGAGCCTCACATTCTGGCTCAGCTTTTCTTTGCCACAAGGCTCCAGTACAGTGTCCACAGGACATCAGACACAACCCAAATTCATCTATTGATCTCACGCTCAATCTTACCCCCACCTATGAACAAGACTCTGAGACACTTGAACTCCTCCACTTGGGATAATAAATCTCCCCTGATCCAGAAGGGACAATCCACCCTTTTCCAATAGAGGACCATGGCCTCAGATTTGGAGGTGTTGATCCTGATCCCAGTCGCTTCGCACTCGGCCTCAAGCCTGCTCAGTGCACATCGGCGGTCACTGTCCGATAAAGCCAGCAGAACCACATCATCTGCAAAAAGCAGAGATGCAATTTTCAGGTCACCAAACTGGACACCCTCCAATCCCTGACTGTGCCTTGAATCCTGTCCATAAAAATCACCAACAGAATTGGTGACAAGAGGCAACCCCGGTAGAGTTCAACACCCATCAGGAACAGGTCTGATGAAATGCCGAGAATGCAGACATGACTCCATCTTTGGTTGTGTAGAGGCTGGATCACATATTGCAGTGGACACGGAACCCCACACTCCCTCACCACCTCCCACAAGGCACCTTGGGGTATCTGGTCATAGGCATTTTCCAAGTCCACAAAACACATGTAGACTGATTGGGCATATTCCTACACCCCCCTCCAATATTCATGCAAGGGGAAAGAGCTGGTCCACCCATTTTCTGATTTGTCATTCGTTATTGCACATTTGTCAGTTAGTGTGATGTGCCATTGTATGAACTCTAAAACCACAAAATTTAGCAATGTAGTGTCTCACAAACTTCCAGAATCCACTGCATGGTGCTCAGTGAAAGTTGTGAGGTTGACAAAAAGGCATAATGGTGATGATTACTACAGTGTTTCTGACTGTTCAGTGCCTCGGAACAAGGGCCCAAATGCATCAAATACTGTATAAGTGCAAAGGGTCACAATGGGGACGTGTTTATTGGTGCTGGTGAGCACGATCACAGAGTTAGTTTTGATTGCTGAATATGAGTGTGTCAGTGGATTGATATGGTGGTGGTTCGGGGTTGGGGTTGGGGGGACCCTTGACAAGGGCTAAGGGCTCTGACATAGCATAAATACACAGTATGACGCCGACTGTAACTAAATCTCGCCTTAACCCAGACCCTAACACTAATCAGAAGCCCCTCCTCTTATTCTATGTAAAGCTGTCTCCAGGTTATTTCTGACTCCAGCATTGAGCGGGGACCTGATAAGTGCTGTGCCCCCTGTGGTGCAACCCCCACACTGCCAACTGTTCAATTTCCAAGCGCCAACAGCTTATTTGATCATGAGAACGTGTCGTGTCAGAACATCAAAGGGCTCTCAGTCGCGTGCAATGACAAATGATCGGACTGCGTTCTGTCTGCAGCTGATCTGAAATCATCTAATTATCATTACTGCAGGAATGTGCTGCTTCAGTAATCAGCTGATTGTAGAAATTTGCTGTTTATTCTCTTCATCACTCACTCTGTTGTGATAAAAATGTATGACAGACTGACTCAGTGGAAACACAAACACTTCATACAGTCATTTCTTTCATCATAAACAAAGATTTGTGATAAATCTGTTAAATGTGTGCTTTATTTACATAATTTGACATAGTGGAATCCTCCAGCTGGAAATGAAGTGCACACGCACAAGTGGGTGTGCAATAATTCATCTGCTGTGTGTTTTATGATGTACACTGAGGGAGAGGCCAAGGCTTCTTCATTTAGCGCACACACACACACACACACACAGGAAGCTGGCCCATCCATCTGTCTGTACAACACACACAGATTACAGCCATCCGCCTCCTGCGATGCTGACAAAGAGAACAGGTGAATATTTTAACAGTACACGTCTCCTTATGTCTCTTCCATTTCGCTCTCCTGTTCTCACCTCACTGTGCCACCTCCTCCTTCAAACTTACACCACTCCCACATTCTGTTTTTAAGCCTATGCTTTTTATCAGCCAGTAGGAACTGGAAGGAAAAATGCAGAAGGATGAACGCAGCAGAATGATATCGGCTGTTGCTTGCACTCCATCCCTCTGATGTGCAACCTTTCTATTTGTTTCCCTGATAAATAATCAGGTGCGTCAGCTACCTCAGATGCCCCTTTTATCATCTCTCTGCTCTCTGATTTAGTCTCTCTCTCTCTCTCTACCTGCCTCGACAACACCACCCCCTCCTCACTCCTCTCTCTGCCTCCTCGCCTTTCAACGGTCCGTTCCAATGTCAGCCTCAAGCTCCTTGCTCCACGCACCATCAAAGACAACTGAGTATGCATCTCTTTCTCTTCTCCCTCCTGAGAACGGCTGATTACCGTTCGCTCCATGGGCTAAATGGGGCAGATAGGAGGTTCAGCTGGAGAGAGAGAAGGAGCGGAGGAGAGGATCGTCTCTCCCCCAAAGGCATGTCCACGTGCATCTGCACCACCAACGGCACTACAAATGCACCGCACCAACCCTGTGCAGCACGCAAACACACATGTCATTTTTATGTGGGGCTAACAACATGCGATATGTAATAATGTGCAGAGACGATAAAGTAGACTAATGCAGACAACACGTGCAAGCATTGAGAGAATGCATGCAGCCATGTGCAGAAAGAACACACACACACACAGGCAAAGATAAACACACTGACAGTGACAACAGGAGGTCAGATCCAGGTTAGATTCAGCAGGAAGAAAAACCTTGAAGAATCCAAATCTGATGCTCAGCTTTATTTCACCTATTTGGACTCAATGGTTGATAACTATAAGTTTTTAAGCTACGTAATTTAAATGAGTAAGTGGAACTAAAAAATTTGCATTGTTGAACACCTCAACAGAATACTCAGTTCCTGGACGACACATTTCAGAAATATCTTTGGAAGGCATTTGAGCTGGATTTTTGGTTGAAACTTCTCAAGATATATTTGACACAAAGTAATGACAGGAATGTGCATTTTGTGACTGAGCCAAAGGAACCGGTTTCTTCACAGCATGATTTACTGCTTCAAATACTCAGTGAATAAAGCAATTGTTCCAGACAATCGCTACATCCGGATACACATACTAGCAGACTATAGTGTACGCAAAAAAGCAGAACGCACAATCTGTAGGACATCTGAATACTTAGTATGCATGTAGTAGAAAGCAAACAGTACCTGGATGATGTACTACCTCCGTAGTGTGCAAACAGACTCCACTACACTACCCCATGGTGTAGCTGGAGAGTGATACCAGAAGAAGAAGAACTTCCCAGGAAAATTCAAAGAAGACAGCAGACACACAACAAAATAGCAGTGACATCCAAGGGGGCGTGGCATTGTATAAATATACCTCATGAGTCATTTAGAAATGACTGCCATTGCAAAGTATAAAGTTTTGCTGCGTACGTGGTTATGCCCATGAGCATCATCTAACTTCCGGGTCAAAGGACAGGTAATGACATCAGTGTGACCGAATTGTATCCCTACTACTCACTCTCTTCTTCTACTTCTGCTTCTTCTTCTTCTTCTGCCTGTTCCCGTTAGTTTGTCACAGAAGATCATCTGTCTCCATCTCACCCTGTCCTCTGCATCTTCTTCTGTCACACCGCCCACCTGCACGCCTTCCCTCACCACATCCATAAACTTTGACTTTCCAAGATTTTAATTACACAATCTTGTTTTAAAAAAAACTCCACTGCCATCTCTCAGAAACATTTCCATGCCTCCACTGGTATGTCATCTGGACCAACTGCTTTTTCACACTTCATCCTTTTCATAGCTGTTTTCACTTCATCCTTTTACTTCCTGATTTAGTCTCTCCACATCATCCGACCTTCTCTCTCTCTCGCTCTCATTTTCTTCATCCATCAGCTCCTCAACATACTTCCTCCACCTTCTAAACACACTCTCCTCGCTTGTCAGCACATTTCCATCTGCATCCTTTGTCACCTGAACCTGCTGCACATCCTTTCCAGCTTGTCGATACAAGTCCTTTTCTGATACCTTAGTGTTCATCTTTATGTGCAGCTCAATATTTGTCCTTTCCTTAGCCTTTGCCACTTTTCTTTTCACCTTAAGCAACATCTCCTTGTACTCCTGTCTACTTGCATCATCTCTCTGGCTTTCCTATGTCTTTTTCTACAGCTCTCTTTCTCCTTATATTTTCATGTACATTTTCATTTCACCACCAGGTCTTCTTGTCTTCCTTCCTTTGTCCAGATGTGACACCCAGTACCTTGCTAGCTATCTCCATCATCATATCTGCAACAGTTTTCCAGTTGTCCAGAATCACTTCACCCCCATCCAGTACCTCTCTCACCTCCTCTCTGGATTTCACACGACAGCCTTCCTCCTTCAGCTTCCACATTCTGATCCTTGATTTAACTCTCACTTTCTTCCTCTTCTTCACATCCAAGGTCATCTTTCAAATGAGCAGCCGATGCTGTCCAGCTACACTCTCCCCTGCCAAAACCTTACAGTCTCCATATTCTTTTAGGCTGCATCTCCTACATGTACTCAAAAAATGGCTCATTGGATGAACTCAATTCAATTATGAGCATGATTTCCATCTAATAAATCTATGTAGCCCCAACTCAAAGCACATCCATGCAAGTTAATGTAATTTAATTTAGTTGGGACTACATATATTTATTAGATGGAAATCCAATCCAGTGAGTCATTTGTTTGAGTGTATAACTCGAACAAATGACTCATTGGATGAACTCAATTCAATTATGTGCAGGATTTCCATCTAATAAATATATGTAGTCCCAATTAAATTAAATTAAATTATCTTGCATGGATGTGCTTTGAGTTGGGCTACATA
>CABFOU010312656.1:0-11002 GCA_900660325.1 Opsanus beta
TATTTAATCATCTTAATACGTATATTTAATGCCCCTTTTGACAGTTTTGTGTTAGAAATCATAATTTATGGTTTAGTAAATTCAGACAGCGAAGCACTGGGTACCCAGGTGCTTTTTTTTTCCGGTGTCGTGCGTCTGGCACGTCTAGCGCTTTTAACACAAGCTCGCTGCTGGCATTATCGTGACTGTTATTGCTATAAACTGCAAATGTTTTACTCATTGTACTTTCGTTTGGTAACAACACATATTACATGCAGTATGTCACTGTGTTTGTGCTTTGGAACCCGTTTTCCAACGCGTTTCGGTGTTCAGTAGAACTTGGCGTAAAATATACACCACCTCCGGACCTGTCGTAGGATTTGAGCGCAGGATACACCGACGTCCAGATTGATAAATGGCAAAACAGCGGTGCTTTTTTGCGTACGCCTCATTTACGCTCTGATTTTGCCGTATGCAATGTTGATAAATGAGGGCCATTGTCTCTAAATTTGTATGTTGGTTATAACTTGCATGAGATAAAAGTGTATCAACAATACAGACCTGTTCTGATAATGTCACAGTTTACATTTTTTTCACATCTCTGGTGATTTTTCTGATTTCTTGTTGGTGTTTTTCTAGCTCTGTTTCTTGCATGCTTATTCTGAAACATTTCTGAAGTGTTTACTTTGTACTCCTCTGTGCTGTTATTTCCTTTTGCGCTTTTGTTTTGGTAGATTGCTGCTTGTGTATTTCACTGGCTTCACTTCCTGTCTCATGGCTACTTGGATTTCTGGTTTCACATGCACACTCACTTCCCAGTAAACTGAGTCATGTCACATTTAACCAATTTCCCAGTAAACTGAGTCATGCCATATTTAACCAACACAGCCCTTCGCTGTAATGCCAGATTGTCTCTCTCCTATGCTTGCTTTCTCGTGTTCTCTTTGTATTTGAATTCCAGTTGCCTTCCTGTGCTGACTGAGCCTTGCCTACTGTTTTGGACTGTTTGCCTGCTATGTTAATTAACTGTGCTTTGACCCTCAGCCATTTTCTTTACTTTATCAGGTTGCTAAATCCCTCACTGTTGACACTGACATTGTTGCTTTTTGGACTGCCTTGCTGTTGCCTCAACCTTTGCTCTCACCCACAGTTAACCCAGCTCTCTGTTTCAATGTTAAAGCTGTTTCTTTGTAAATCAGTGTGGTTCTCTGCTCAGGGGTCACTGATGGTCCCTTCAGTTAATCCAGTTCAGAGTTGCCCACCATCTTCATTACTCTAAGTCCAAATTGCATAAGATTTACCCTTCTGTCTCACCAGTGTGACAGATGTCACTTGGAAGAGGACACAGTGTCTCACATATTTTGGCTCTACCTTTCACTCACTGCATTTTGGACTAAGACATTTCTTTGGTACTCAAAGGCCTACAAAAGAACCATCCAACAGGAAGCTGAACTCACTATCTTCAGCTACTCAGAACCAACCCTGAAGTTTACTACAGCCTTGCAACAGTCTTTGAAGCTTGAGATGGCTGATGCTAAATGACTCATTCTGAGGGATTGGAAATCCCCTTCTCCCCCTTCCTTCCAGAAAGGTCTGGCTGACATGATCTCAGTCATACAGATGGAAGAACTCAGGTTGATTTGCAAGAGCCAATTCAAAAAAACAAAACATGTTATCTGGGACCCTTTTGTGGCCTTTTTGAATGAGGCCAGGGGAGGATGAGAAACTCACATGGCCAATTGTTCATGGCCCTAGTTTATGGTTTAATGCATACCACTCTTGCACACTGTGTTGCTTGCAGCCTCCTATAATATTATTTATTTATTTATCTTATTTTAATGTATTTGTTCATTTCATTATTTGTTACATTCTTATTACTATTTCTCTTGCTTTGTTCTGAGAAAAGTTTCTATATATACAACCCCAAATCAGAAAACGCTGGGATGGGTATGGAAAATGCAAATTCCTCCCAAGCCCAGCCCCCGCAGTTATTGTTACATTTACTTTGGCTTGTATTTTATTACAGACAAAATCAACCAAAAAATATTTCATGCTTTGTGTAGTTAACTGTATTTCAGGCCTGCAACACATTCCAAATTAAGTTGCGACAAAAGCAATTTAGGGCTAGTAATGAGGTAAAAAAAAAAATTCAAGGAATAAGGAGGAATTCCGGTGTGTAAAGGGCAAGGGCGCAAGCCGAAGCTGAACACCCATTATCTCAGATCCTTCAGAAGGCACTGCATCAAGAACAGTCATTCATCAATAGCTGACATAACCATTTGGGTGAGGGATTACTATTCCAAACCTCTGTCAAGCACTACATATGGAGTTACATTCACAAATGCCACTTAAAATTTTACTGTACAAAAAAGAAGCCTTATGCTAGCCTTGTCCAGAAGCAGTGTTGATTTGTCTGGGCTTGGAGTCATCTGGCTTAGACTATCATACAGTGAAACTGCGTATTGTGTTCAGACAAATCAGTATTCTAGATGTTTTCTGGATGAAATGGACGCCATGTGCTCCAGGCCAAAAACAAAAAGGACAATCCAGATTGTTTTCAGCAACAAGTTCAAAAGCCATAATCTGTCATGGTATGGAGTTGTGCCAGTTCTCTTGGCAAAGGTGATTTACACTTCTATGATGGCAGCAATAATGCAGAAAAGTACATTGAGATTTTAGAGCAACATGTGTGTTATGTATCGGGGACCCAGACTAGAAATAGGGAGGGGACCCAAATGCAGGGAGCAGAAACAGATGAATGAGAGCAAAGAATAACAGGATTTATTTAGATATTTAGAAATATACGAGGCAGGGAGCGGGGCTGAGTGGAGAGTAGCCCGCTCTAGCGGTGGAACCAGGGTGCTGCAGGTGAACAGGTGGACACGGACGGAGGAGCAAGAAAACCCGGATGGAAAGGAAACAAACCAGATGGCCGCCAACGGAACTGCAGTGTCCTGAGGGAAGTCAGAGACAACAAAAGGGAGTAAGTGGCAGTCACTGGCAATCGCTGGAGCAGATGAAAAAATGAGTAACAGTTCCCATAAAAAGGTAAGAGTTCTAGTTCTAATGGCGCCAACTGGCGGCGTAGAAAAATCACTGCACTATGCGCACGAAGTGCAGACTGGAGCAAGCAGACAGAGTCGTGGAGGAGCAAAACTTAAAGGCTTGGAAACCTTCTCTTAATCAGAGTCTAGCAGGAAACGACTTGAACTAGAACTTAGTTTGGAAACATGGTTAAGCTTGGAGGAACAGTCAGAGACTAGCAGCCTTGACCAGAACTGACTGAGCTAGAGAATTAATTAAGCTTGGGAGCTTGGAAAACAGTCTCAAAAAGGGAGGACCAAAGCAGCGCAACTGGTGCCGGCTGGTGGCAGAGAGAAAATACTGCAAGTGCGCCCAAGGCATAAGCTGGAGCAATCAAACAGAGTCTTTGCAGATCAGAAGTGACTTTGCAGGAAAAAATACTTGAACTGAAATACGACTTAGCTTGAGCTCATAAACTTAGCAGCTTGGCAAAAACAGAGTCTTGCAAAGTATTCTCAAAAACATATACAGACTTTGGTAGAAGCAGCAGGGAGCGTGGGAGCTTGAGAAGCTGACAGGTGCAGGTCATCAATCATGTTTGCACTGCGGAGAAAAAGATCAAACGATCACGAAGACTAGACAGGACAAAATGGCCAAGATTACCTTCAAATTCAAATAGGGATTTGAATGGAGAAATCAGGTGGTAGATTCTGGAAGGAGAATCTATGGGAACCAGGCAGGTGGAACTGCTGGGAGGTTCTGTAGGTGGAACTACAGGGAGAAACTACAGACAGAACTGCAGAGAGGTTCTGGCAGACGGGACTGCCGGAGATTGCCCAAGAATCAGGGCCGCATCTGGCAGGCGGAACTGCCGGGAGATGATGCAGGAATACGGCACAGAATCTGGCAGGCGGAACTGCCGGTGATCCCGAAGTAGATCAGGAACGGGGAACAAGAATCTGGCTTCGCTGGAATGTCTGGTCTGCACTTATATACCCAAGACTTGATTGGCAGCAGATAAGACGCAGCTGATGACGCCACAAACAGCTGCGGGTGATGATGTACTTCAGCTCCCCTCCTTCAACTGCCTCTTGGTGCCACCTGGAGGTAAAACAGCAGAACCACAGGGCAGGAAAAAGGCAGAGAAAAGGCAGACCATGACAATGTGCTGTTTTCAAGAGGACATCATTTCCAGGGACATCTATGCATTTTTTTTAACAAGACAATACTGCACAGGTAAAATGCATTGCTTCATCCCCTACTGGACTTGAACTCATAGTCACTGGCATACAAGCAAGGTGCACTAATCTAAAGGCTAAAACCAAAAAGCTCTAGTGTCTGTGACTATAATATCTTTTGGCATTGGGGAGTGAGATTTATGTCACTGCATAGTACCTCCTGCTGGCCACCATTACATACACATTAGAAAGGCATGGCTGCGGAAGAAGAGAGTACGGATACTGGACTGGCCTGCCTGCAATTCTGGGAGAATGTGTGGATAATTTTGAAAAGAAAAATGCAACAACCCTAACCCCATAGTGTTGCACACCTTTGTATGCAGGAAGAATGTGGTAAAACACCTGAAATGCTTGATTGCTTCGTATCCTCAATGCAAAAACATCTTGTGTTATGAGAGGGAATGGCAACATTACCAAGTGATAAATGTTTTTGCGTCCCAACTTTTTTTGAGATGTGTTGCAGGCAGGAATGGATGTATATTATCAAATGAAATGAAGCTGACCACACAAAATGAAAAATGTTGGGTTTATACTGTCTGCAATGAAACAGAACTCAAAGTAAATATAAGGATCAATATGTGTGTGGGTTATTTTATTTATTTATTTATTTTGCATTTTCCACATCATCCCAGCTTCTTCTGATTTGGGGTTGACTCATTTCTGTCATCACTGTGTGTCAAATATTTGGGAATGGGTTTAAATCCAAAACCCCAGGACCTTTCTTTGGTGAGGCAACAGCAATAACAATGGCAGAAAGGGTGTTTCATCTTGGCAAGATTTCTGTGTACAGCTCTGACATACAGAAACATATTCTGAAATATTTGATATTGTCTATGCAAATCAAAATGGCTTTGAAGACATTTCTCCAACATTATGATTTATGCTATGACACCAAACACGAACAGACTTTATTACATGTGTAATGAAAATCATTTGAAGACAAAACAACAACAATGTGAATATGGACACAAGATTCCTACAAATGAAATTTGGCTTTTCCAGGCAGTTAAAGCACAATGTGGCACATGAGGGGGGGGAAGAGGCTTGGAGTGTGTGTGTGTGTGTGTGTATGTCTTGGTTTTGCCTCTTGAATCTGTTAACGGAATGATCTGTTGACTCTCTCTCGTGAAAAAAACAAACACTGAGATCCAGACCAGATTGTTCAGCTTGTAAATCTTACATGTTGGGTCCTCTGTTTTTCATACTTCCTGTGGAATACTGTGGTCAAAAGGTTGAAGGTCCAGCGGAAGGATCACTGAAAAGAAAACAGAATGTGCTCATATAACTAAAACCATGCGATTACTTAAAGAAGCACAGGAAGCATTTCAAACTGTGCATATTACTTGGCGTCCTGTTGGGTGGAAATGAAGACGGTGGGAAGTGGGAACAACACGGGGGTAATGGATGACGCAAAAGTCGTAAGCGCTGACAGGACGGTGATCTCAGAAGATCAGTTTTACTGTCTTAACCCAGTCAGGAAAGCAAAACAGACTGAACAATACTATCATGGTCATTCACTCGTTGATTAAAAAAAACAATGCATAAGCCAAGCATTTTGTGTCGATTACTATAAATTCTGGTTGCTTCTGATATTTGAATGGGTTAAAAAAACAGGACGACACCACACCTTTCCTACTGATGCTTAATTTCTGCTGCTTCAAAAATGCTTAAATCGAGACTCACGTATCATTTACAGGTCTAAAGAACACATTGTCAGTGCAAAGTGACTTCAAACTGGTTTGTTTTGGACACCTTTGAATGACAACTGTTAGGCTTCTGAAAAATTAACAGACGTAGTAAGTTCTTTCGGCTTCTCCCTTTGGGGGTCGCCACAGCCAATCAAAATCTGCATATTGATTTGGCACGTTTTACACCGGATGCCCTTCTACATTGGATGGCAGGGGAGGCCTTGAATTTGGAACCTTCTGCATCGGAAGTAAGCGCAATAACTGCTTAGCCACCACAGTGCCCTTAAATAGACAACAGACACAAAACTGCACTCCGGTAATATCTATATCAGCTGTATCGCTTTGGCCTGGTTTATGTAAAGATGCTCAGAAGTCAACCTCAGCACAGGTAATGCAGCAGCGGATATGCATTTCAACTCTTGAAGACACTCAAGAAGTCAAATTTAAGGAATTAAAAATAAAAGGAAAATGGACTGCATTTATATAGCGTGTTTCATGGTCAAAGCTCTTTACAGTGATGCCTCACATTCACTCTCTGATGTCAGGGTGCTGCCATGCAAGATGCTCACTGCACACTGGGAGCAACCGCTTTAACCACTTGGCCATCACCTAAATAAAGCATGCATAGCTAGAATTGCTTAAGGTCTCTGGACAGGGATGTTTGGTGACCCTGATATCTTTGCAGAAAACTGAAAGTCCAAGTCTTTAGGATCCTGGTGCTTCCTGCCTGACTGTATGATTCTGAGACTTGGACTCTAACCAGTGCCCTAAGGTAATGAGTAGATGTCTTAGATACTGCGTAGGTCTCTTTGGAGGATCCGCCGGTAAAGCTGTAATGTCTTTATGTCAAAGGAGCGGTTACTTGGGGAGACTCGGCTGAGGAGTATCACTTGCATTGTGAGGAAACGTCAGCTACCACATTTTGGCCATGTGACACGTTTCTCTGTGCATGATCCAGCATGCAGGTGCCTCAGTGTTGAAGACCCCAGTGGGTAGAGAGGCCCAAGAGGACGCCTACATTTCACCTGGCTGTGGCTAATAAGTGGTTACTTTAGAAATGTGAGGATGGACCAGTTGTCTGCCTAGGTGGTTGCCATCCAAGCCCCAAGGTGGTTCCGTGGTGTAACGGATGTGGCACCGGTGCATATTTTATTCCTCTGGATGTGATCTTTTATCCAAGGTCTACAATAACACATTCATACAGTAGATATTACTGCTACAAATATGACTGAATGTTCTTCATAAAGTTATGAATGTCCACTCTGACATTTTGGTGCTGTGGTGGGTTTCTACTGGCATGATGCAGTGCACAGGTGCCTCAGTGTTGAGGACCTCAGCAAGTAGAAAAAAACAATGGGACACCCACATGTTGTTTGGTTGTGTCAGATAGATGGTTACTTTTAGAAGGTTGGGATGGACTGGTTGTCTGCCTGGACGGTTGTCATTCAGGACCTAAGGCAGTTCCATACTTTGGTGGATTTGGTGCCAGACCTCGCTCCCTGATTTTTTTAAATGCCTTGCCTGCATATGTCACGTCTCACTCACACCAGAAGAAATATACAAAATTTATAATTTTGCAGCAGCAAACTGATGCTCCCTAAAGGGGGTAACACAAAATGGCACCATTTGTCTAATGGTGACAATAACCATGACAATGAGACGGACCAAAAAAGACATCGTTTGCAACAACAACAAAGATAATATCTTGAAAATATACAGGATTTTATGTTACTGTGACTGTTGAGAAGACGTGCATTACATGAATGTGCACATATGTGGGAATGCAATGAATCTGTGCAGTGTGTGAAAGATAACAACAGACTAGTGGCTACCCGTTCTCTACTCTCGCTAACTGGACCATCAACACTCCACATGCACGTTTCTGTCGTATCAATGAAACTTCAGATAAATCACTTCAGTGTCACTGATAGCACAGCTTCATCGTGGACACTCATCTTGAGTTATAGCATGGAGATCGTGTCTATAAGGCTTCTATTGTCACCAACCTGCAGCCTGGTAGCTCCTGGTAGAGCGCAGCCAAACAATTCTTTGCCAGGTTTAATTGCTGTAAACAGAAACTTGAGGTTTCAACATGTACTGCACCATAACGGGGTGCTTTCTGTATTATATCAACAGGTACATCCTGTTTTCCAGTGCTCTCTGCAGTAAACAACAGACCTATACTAACCCTAACCCTATCCCTAAGCACGGGGGACAGATCCCTCTCTTCCTACGGGCGGAAGGGAGGTGAGCATTGAGATCTAAATACCCTCTGGCCACCCAATGGAACATCATGAGTATCGAGGGAAAAACTGAACCCTGAATTCCTGGGGGATGGTACTGAATTGGGAAGAGGCTAGAGACCGTCACCAATCATTATTCGTAAGACGAGTGAGAATGTGAATGACAGTGAGGAGTTGCATCAGTGCCACATAGCCCCCAAATGGATGCGACCTCACGACCATGCAGGTCCCTGCAGTCATGGCAAGCACCGCAGAGCAACCCACCCCTATGAGAGGAGACATATGCAGGGAAAGGGCTATTATACTATTATCCCATTACCCCACACTACCACAAGGCAAGAAGTAACCATGGAGACCACAAACAAGCCACTAAACAAAAGAGTGCACTCAGCCTCCCTACACACAGGACTGAAGCTGCCCTGTGAACATGAGACATAATGTAGCACCAAACCACAGTATTTTTGCTACATTTGGCAATAAATTACAGTGTATATCTTTATATATGTAGCCTGTGTACTAGAAATAAATCTCTGTTTATACTAAAGATATTGATATTGATAGATGAAAGTGCCTGGAAATACATGTAAAATAATTCCAACTCTACATAGAATTTGCAGTTTGGGGATATTTTCTTACATTTGACTCCGACAGATTCACATCATCAGCACTCATGAAGTCAGAATAACTTTCAAACATAGGCCCCCACATCTTTTTTAAATCTCCACTACATCAACACCAAGTCTCCTCCTCAAATGACAGCATCCAGGTTTTACGCCAACTTTTACATGTACAAAAACTTGAATAAAACCTGCTGTGTTTCCCTGAATTGACAGACGTTAATGCTGCAGAGATCAAAATGACAGTGAAGTAAAACACAAGCTTCAAAATGTGAAACAGTCAAGCGTGAGGCCTGAACTTGACAGCTTCATTTCCTTGCAGGTATGAGGTGATGTTTGCTGACAGCTTTCTGTCCCCGACAGTGTAAATTATTCACAATTAATTGATTTTTTCCAAAAATTCGTATCAGAGCAGAAAACACAGGGCTAATTATCGATCTATTTTTTTTTTTTACAACAGCACAATTTTCACCTTCCTGCTCTTTCAAACATTTAAAGCTACAGTGTGTAGGATTTAGTGCACTCTAGTGATGAGGTTGCAGAATGCATTATACCATCGCTGGTCACAGTTTTATTTCCCTTAATGTTTTCTCTTCTTTGGTGATGGGGATTCATGCTACCTTGCCTTCTGTTGTGATACACTATATTTATGATCCTTCATGTCCCAAAATGAGGGTTGTCAAACTCACTAGCCTGCACTTGCAACCAGTAGACAGTGTACACGGAGGCAACCACTGACTCCTCTTATTTTTTTCTTTAAGTTTATGGCTGCACTGCAAAAGGTGGAGTAATGTCTCTTTTGGGCTACTGTGTGAACATGGTGGTGCAACATGGCGGCCTCCATGAGGGGGCCCGCTCCCATATAGATATGAAGGGCTCATTCTAAGCTTAGGAAAACACATCAAATCGGTGTTACATGTAATTAAACACAAATGAGCAGACATTATTAATGCTACATTCCATTTCTGCTGTAGCTTTAAGGGTAACGTGCCCCTGTTTTAACTTATCCCCATAGTTCAGCTGCTCACGGGAGGCCGGTCTCCTCAACAACGCGACTCTTGGCTGTTCTGAAGTCATGGCATATAACAGCCAACCTGTACAAGTTCAGTATGACCGTCAGGAAGTTCTTGATGGCGAAGAAAATCAGCATCTGGTGGAAGACATCAAAGTAGGTCATGACGGTGAGTCTGACAGCCAGGAAAGGCCCATCGTGTATGAAAAGCGCCTCCAAGACAGACCACATGTCCGTGCTGTGTTTAGTCATGAGGGACAGTTCCTGGATGCCGTGATTGTTTTCACCGTCTGGTTTGGAGTTCACCACTGTGAAATAAACGGATTAAAAATTAATAAATAAAACAAGAGGTTGGTGGTCGAAATAACATTCCTAAAAAGAATCTTTGAGAGGCGTCATAATTCAGATTAAAATACATTTTTTTTAATTGGGCAGTTTGATGTTAAGGAGCAGCAAGGAGCCAGCTGAGGTGGTGGTGATCTCCCTAACCCAACAACCCAGACCCAGATAAGCAGCAGAAAAATAAATGAATTCAGGATTGAGTGCAGGCATACCGCTCTGTGCTTTCCTGATCCTGTCAAATCTCAGAAGTTAAGTAGAGAAAGTCTTGATTAGTACTTGGCTGGGAGACCACTTTGGAACCCCAAGAGCTGCACACGTTTCTCCATCTACAGTTTAGTCAGGAAGCGTGTAAAACCTGTGACAAATCCCAATGAGGATCTCTACTGGATCTGTTGTGGTGACCCCGTCCAGGATGGGATATATTCACAATTATCAAGTGAATGCTTATTTTGATTCATGTCCAAATGACTGCCTATGGGGTAATTTCCTTCAATTCTCAGAAAATGAATAAATAATGCTGATGCTATTTTCCTGGCTCTCGACGAAGGCGGACGCTTTTTTTTCTGCTCCCTTCCTGCCTTATCTTCCCTGCTTAAGGCCCGGTCACACCGCCCGAACTGTGCTGGAGCGTTCCTGGAGCGGGGAAAAAAATTCATCACCGCTCGTTACCGTTCACCACCGTTTAACGGAAGTTGGCCCCCGTTAAAGCAACGCCGTATACGCTCGGTCACCGCTGACGGTCCCTCCTACCGCTCCGAAAGTTTTGAGCTGCACAAAATATTGCGAGCGGTGAGGAGCGGTCGATCTACCGCGCCAACAACGCCCAGTCAAAGTTTTGCACCGGTAAACGCAAGTTCGT
>CABFOU010312666.1:0-10470 GCA_900660325.1 Opsanus beta
CATGAGTCGAGATAAAGGAAAAAGAAAAAGATTACTCTTGAATGGGGCGATGCATTTGAAAATAGCAAAGATGTAAACCTTTGGAATTGTAAATAAGGTCTTTGAGGTTTACTTAACCATGCAGTATTCACTTTCAAACCGTTGCGTGGATGGTATAACCAGGCTTTCCTGTGAAGTCAAGAGACAAGGTTCAAAAAATGAAAAATGTTGACCTATAATTAGGGAGATCCTTGAATCATTGAATTATTTATATTATTAGCCCAAATGCTTTCCTGTTCCGAAGCGATCGAGCATGTCGGCCTGATGGAAACCTTGTCTTTTGATGTTGCAAGTCAGCCAAAAAACAGACAATGCACTTGTTTATAAAACTGAGCTTTCTGCAAACTGCCAAGAAATTACAGTTAAATAGATTTTCTCATTTGCAATACAAAGTGGCATTGATATTAATTCTCAATTTGATCTGTGTAGGAACTACACTGCAGAAAGCTCAAAGCCAGTGTTGTCTCTGCAGTTAGGTACATTTCCTCCCAAGAGGCCTCAGATTCATCAGTTTTGTCTTGTTTACTATAAAATCAAGTCAGCACAGTAATTCATTGGGCATTCCTCCAACCAGCCGTGGCAGATGACCATTTGAATGTTGGCTAAATTGGATAATATGGATGCCCTGTCCACATGTACACAGGTGTTTTGGAAAATGTAGGGTTTTTTTGCATTTTGGCCTTTCGTCCGTACACAAACTTTGTTTTCGGTCAGTGAAAACTGAGCTTTTCCAAAATTCTTTCCAAGGTGATGATTTTCAGAAACGCCATTTCAGTGTTTACATGTAGAAAAGGAAAACAGAGTTTTTGCCTTTTTTTCAGGCTTCTGATTGGCCAACATGGCCATATGATTGGGGTTATATCACCACCTGCTGCTTTGGCATGCATATTTCTTAAAACAGTGCTCTTGCAGATGGGATTTTTCTTTAATAAGTGAAGGTGGAAGAGATGCCATTTTCAAAAAAACAAACAAAAAAATTATGTGCTTGTCCTTGTTGTGTATGTAAATTAGCTTGGGATATCTTCGGTGATTTGACGCAATTAAAACCAATTTGATATCAAACAACATTTAATGTAAAAACAATACGTTTCAAGTTTTTGATTTTACTCAAACATCTGATGTAAATCTGAGGTTTCTTTAAGAGAGGGGAGGACATAAGGTAAGTATTAATGTTCAGAAATTCACTATGTTCAGATGAGGCTGATTGATTGATTGATTGATTTTTTAAATGCATGCCATTGTTCCAAGTATCTAATGAATCAGTCATGTCTCCTTGGGAAGTTCTCTGTTGTACAATCAGGCTTTTACCACAAACCAACAGGCTTCGGAAAGGTTGGTGACAAATACAACATTCTTTTACTTTAACCTAGTTAAAGCATCAACCTTTATGTTTTTGGATTGATGGTAACTGCTTGCCAAATTTTTTATCTCAGTTACTGGCCATTTTATTTGGAATGGTTTGCCTTTTGAATTATTTCTCAAGTACTTTAATTTTTGTAGGTTAGAATATTTTTTTTTAAGAATTGAAACAAAAATAGTCTTTTTTTTGTTTAATTCATTTTTTACGAAGGTGGATTCCATGCTGTCCTTTTTCCAGCCGTCCCTTTCATTCATCAGTGTGTGAAATTTTTTGTTGTTGTTGGCTCTTTTTTTTTTTTGCTTCCCGTCTCATGCCTTTATTTTTGTTATGTGATATTTTGTTGCATTAAATTTGTTTACCCACTCATCTTTATGTATTGCCCTCATGTCATTTTATTTTTCCTCTTTTTTTATGTTTGGTCGATTCGATCATCATCATCATCATCACTCCAATCAAAAAAAATCGCATCTCGAAAATGAAAAAAAATAAAAAAAACTTGATTGAACAACTTGACCAAATACAAAACCCGGCACCTGCTCCAAATGCAACTCACCAACCAGATCCCTCGGGCCCACCTCAGGAAGTCAAGTGCGACAGCCCTGGCTCCACCAACATCCTGGTAAGTTGGCAGCCACCTCCCACGGAATTCCAAAACGGGATCATTACGAAATACACAATCCAATATGCGGCGACGGAAGGGGAGGACACTGCTGCTCGCCAAATCTCCGACATCCCTCCGGAAAGCTCCCACTACCTTTTGGAACACTTGGAAAAATGGACAGAGTACCGTGTGACGGTCACGGCTCACACGGATGTGGGAGCGGGACCGGAAAGCCTCCCACAGCTCGTCCGCACAGAGGAGGATGGTATGTGCTCGCTCAAACAAAGCCCCGCTGCAAATCCAGTCCACCCTTTTAACCTTCCCCGTCAAATACTAATCACCTCACCTTTATCTCCAACTCCTTCTCTTCTGCTCCTTCTGCCTGTTTCTGACTGATGCAGCTACACACTTTTAGCCC
The DNA here is from genome assembly GCA_900660325.1 of Opsanus beta. Classification (NCBI taxonomy): domain Eukaryota; kingdom Metazoa; phylum Chordata; class Actinopteri; order Batrachoidiformes; family Batrachoididae; genus Opsanus; species Opsanus beta. The sequence goes on from CABFOU010312666.1 coordinate 2,419, forward strand.
CACTTTGGACGATGCACTTTTTTTTTTTTTTTTTGAAGCAAACGAAATGCAACTCACTTTGCGTAAGCACATTTTTGACTTTTCCAAACCTTTTCAACACATGGTATGGCAGTTTTTTGAACAGCAGGCCTCCAACTTCCAGTCCCCACTGTCATTTTTTTTTTTAAATATAGAATTTTTTTAAAACTTCAGTACTTTTGAAATGCCACTTTTTTGAACAATAATGTTTTTTTTTTTTGTTTTTTTGTTTTTGTTTTTTGGAACTTGGCTACAAGGCAAGTTCTGGACAGTCGGGATGAACAAAGGTGGACTTTTTTAAAGGCCATTTTTAATATACTTTTTCCTTCATTCAGGATTTTTTTTTTTAATTCATTTTTCCTTTTTCCACAGCCACATTTCTTGTTGCGCTTCAAGGATTTTAAAACACTTGAAGCCTCCCCCGCCCCTTTGGCTCCACTTTTCTATTTTGGCTCAGCACATTTTTATTCCATGTTTTTTAAAATCCACTCTACCCATTTTTTAATGTTTCAAGATTAGGTCAGTTGTCAGACCTGTTTTTTGCTGTTGTATTTTTTTAATCCCTTACCATTGTTGAAATATTGATGTCATGCAGTGCTTGTTGCAGTTTGCTGCAGTTTTCTGAATATTTTTTGTCATGGCAGCATTTTGCGCTTCGGTTTTGGGCGACATTTAAAAACAGGAAAAAGAAGGGGCTCCTCTATAATTGTGACCTATTTTCTTTTATCCCATGGTGTCCCTCCAGTTCCTAGCGGGCCACCTCGTAAAGTCGAGGTGGAGGCTGTCAACTCCTCATCAATTAAAGTCATCTGGCGTTCACCGATGCCCACCAAGCAGCACGGTCAAATCCGAGGATACCAGGTGCACTATGTCAAGATGGTTAATGGGGAGCCCACAGGACAGCCACTCATCAAGGACATTCTGATTGATGATGCCCAGGTACGATGCCGTCCTCCCACATCTCAGACACACAACTTCACAAAAAGACTCAATTGTGCAAGTGATTGGAAAAAAAAACCTCTAATATTATCTCTATGATTACCGTTGCCTCTGATGTAATTTCACCGGTGATTTATGCCTTATTTCTTTTCTTTCCACATTCTTATGTCATAATCAAGTGGGAATATGATGATTCAACTGAACATGTGAGTAATTAAAGTTGAAAAAAATGTAAATTTTTCCTCCTCTGCATGAGTGGCATGTGTCTTGTTGCTTCAGGATCAGGATTTCAATCATAGCACGAATTAAACATTTTCAGGTTATACAAATTAAAGTTAACTTATAATGATAAAAGGCAAGATATACGCTTTGTTAAATTATTTACAAACCAAAGATTACCAACATTATATATTAATGTTGCTCTTTGTGCTGGCATTTTGCACTTTCACACTTGCAAATCGCCTCGTGGAGCTAAAATCCTGCATCTCTACAGGAAATGATCATCGGTGAGCTGCAGGCCGAGACCACGTATTCAGTTGCTGTGGCAGCCTATACAGCAAAGGGTGATGGGGCACGCAGCAAGCCAAAGCTGATCACCACCACTGGTGCAGGTAACATAAAATAAACCAATGACAGCGTATAAGACCCTTGGCATACCACAGTCGTAGTTCACCGATTGGCGTTTTCTGGGTATTGTTGGATTTCCTGATGTGAAGTGTATTGTCGTTCAGACTGGATATTGGTATGTTATGCAAAAATGCGGTTGACAGTAAAGCCTAGTGTCCACATGTTCCAGTCAGTTTCCAGGTGGGCTCCAGATAGAAATTGGGAAGCAAACGTCATCCAAAGGCACAAAAAGGGGCGGAGCTGAAGCTACCAGTGACCTTGCCACTGGTGACACTTATTCATGGGATGGAATATTTTTCCACCTGCTTTAGGATAACAGATCTGGTCCAGATCTGCATCAGTGTTTGATACAGGTCTAATGCTGCCAGCTTGTAGTAGGGTTCCCAGAATGTTGCAGATGGCCCGGTTAAGTTGCCACGAGCTTGCCGATGGCCCGGTTGGGTTCCCGATGATTTCAATTGGCGTTAAAATTTTGGACAGTCCAAAGTTTTGTTTCCAATTATCCCAATGATCCAAACACTCTAGGTGGTGGGCAGCATGCTCCAGGATAACACGTATGCTTGCATTTGGATTGTGGCGGGGTTGGTGATTATTCCGTGACTTTGCTATTTTGCAATTTTTTTTTCTATAGGGAAGCCATCCGTAACCGAACGGGACGCATGTGGACAGGGGGTTTAACTGTTAGCATTAATCACGATGACTGTATTTTTCCTACATATTTGTACTGCGTTTAGTGTCACTGACAATACTCATGCTAAACACCAATACATGACTGAATATACAAATACTATCTTGTGGGTCGTGTATTATTTAGTGATGCCCATCATTTAACAATATTGCCTTATCAATGGAACATCATCCAGTATAAGTTGCAGTACAATCCAAAATTACTGGAAAACTTTCATTATTGGTAGTGGTAAACTATATGAAAACATGATGTGTAAAAATAATTTCCTTTTTTTTTTCCATTTGTACTGTTTTAGTTCCAGATAAGCCTCGGCTAATGGTCAGTACTACCAACATGGGCACAGCTCTCCTCCAGTGGCACCCCCCAGCCATAACTCATGGGCCCCTGCAAGGCTACCGCCTCCGATTTGGCCGTAAAGATGTAGATCCACTCACAGTCATTGAGTTCCCCGAGAGAGAGAACCATTATACTACCAAAGAGATCCATAAGGGAGCCTCATACACCTTCCGACTTTCAGCACGGAACAAGGTGGGCTTTGGTGAAGAGACTGTTAAAGAAGTCACCACTAATGAGGATGTCCCAAGTGGATACCCTCAGAGCATTACAGCAGAGGGTGCCACCACATCCACCATTCAGGTTAGCTGGCGGCCTGTCTTGCTGGCAGAACAAAATGGCCGAATTGTGAAATACGCACTGCAATATAAGGACATCAACAGCCCACGTAGTCCTGCTGAACTTTTCATCACAGCTCCGGAATCGACAGTCATCTTGGATGGCCTTAAGGCAGATACAACTTATGATATTAAAATGTGTGCCTTCACCACCAAGGGTTCTGGGCCGTATAGCCCCAGTGTCCAATTCAGGACACAGCCATTGGATCAAGGTAGGACCAGTGCCTGAACCTTCATTGCCTCTCCCCTTTTTAAAAATCAACCTCTCCCTGCAAAGCAATTTCCAACAGCAGCAAGTTCCTCTGAAAACCACAAATGGCAGAAGTTGAAAAGTTATGGAATCATCCAGATGACTTTGGCATTAACACATAGTCCTACCATAACTCCATAACGTGAGAAAAATTTAAAAAAACTCACATGGTGTAAGTATGTACTGTATGTCCCTCTATGTATTGTCAGTCAAAGAGCAGTCACTAATTATTAGAGGTTTTAAGAAGGTAGGCGGACAGAGTTCAGTGTAGTACTGATTTCAGCCTGGTATTGTTGGAGACTCCCAGGTAAGCACTGCTTTGGGACCACTGTGGGTAGTTCGTCAAGAGGTTGTATGTGTCTAAGTCACCTGCTCCCCATTTCTTTTAGCAGTGTTTGCAAAAAATTTTCACGTGAAAGCTGCCATGAAGACGTCAGTGCTGCTGACTTGGGAAATCCCCGACACCTACAACCCAGCTCAACCTTTCACTGTGAGCACCGTCTCAATAGGTTCAATATTGGCTGAAAATATTGTATTCAACTATCTACAGGAACCAAAATTCATTTGTTGCATGAATGAAATCATTCACATGCAGATCCTCTATGATAATGGACAGAGCGTGGAGGTTGACGGGAAGCTCACGCAGAAGCTAATAACTGGTCTTCAACCCGAGACACAATACTCCTTCCTCCTGACCAACCGCGGTAACAGTGCTGGAGGTCTGCAGCACCGTGTATCCACAATGACGGCCCCAGACGTTCTTCGCACCAAACCATACCTGATTGGCAAGACCAACTCTGATGGTATGGTGATAGTGGAGCTGCCATCAGTCCAAACATCTGAGCAAGTAAGGTGAGCCAATAAGAGCTTTATTTCCAATTTGCTCCAAGGAGTTGACTGCCAATGATATTACGTCATTAAAAATGGCTCTTTGGTGCATCCATTACCTGATGTGATATCATTGTTGTGCAGTCAAACTGTCCAGCTTATGTTCATGAGGGCTGTATTCAATGAATTAGTATTCCAGAAGTCATTTATATTCGTTGCTGTATTTCAGTGTAATATACACTTCACCTTGGTCATTACACACTGAAGCAGTCTGACTCATTTCGGTAAACCCTTATAAGCCCTATGAAGCCTCTTCCAGTCTTTCAACAAAGCCGAGGCTCGTGAAAGGCCGCAGAGCACATTGTACAATAGACCAGCTCTTTTAAACTCATGTTGCATTTTTGATGGTGCTGGATACATGCATTTTGCCTCACTTGTCAGACCTAAAGCTAATTAGTTTCCCATTAGCCCAGCACCTTCCCAACTAATGCTAAATGATGGTGTGCCCCACCAGAATAACAAAAATTTGGCTAGTACTGTTACGTATTTTTATATTTTGATGCAAGGATGGAAATTTGTCTTGTTCTAGCTTCACAGAGGTATAATTTGTCTTCAGTGTCTGTCTTCTTTGACCATTCTTAAAGGGCTAATATGGTTGGGGTTCAAGTTCCACAATGCTATTACAGTGCATGTTGTATCTCCACAAGAAGTCGAGATGAAGTTTTCTGGGTATTGCCAGATTTCCAGATGTGGAGCAGAAAGGAATCCTTAAGTGTGCAATGACTGAGGTTATGTGAATTAGCATATATTGTTGACTTAACAGTTAGCATTATGCCCTGATTGCCTGACTGCTTATGCCGATGCTAACTGCTAATGTTCGACTGTGTATGCTAATGTTAATTGAGATAGTTTTCTTTGTTTGGTACAAGTAGGGGTATGCTGGACATACACAAATAAGGTAAATGATCCGAATCAAGTAAATTACCTAGCTTGCTAACAGAATAATTACCAGTACGCGTGTGACCTAATACAGACTTCAGCTGGTTTTCACTTCCGCTCTGCTGCACATCAGTGAACTTTCAACACCATTAAGAGACGGTTGCACAACTGTTCAGCTTTTCAATTCAGCATCACCACCAGGCACAGCGGTAAATGCCGGTTTGAGAAAACAAAGAAGCCAGGAGTGGAAATAGTTTTCCCCCCTTTAGCCTAGCATACCATGTTACCTCTCCCGGGAGGATAATATCTCATAAAGGAAGCAATTCCTGTCCTGTCTAGACCCTGTATGTGCACTGAAATGTCAGTTTCTTGGCTTTTCATGTAAACATCAATCTCATCAATCTGCTCAGTTATTCTATTGTGGAACAAAGCCATCACCTGACTTGCAAAACCGATCAGCTTCTTTTCACGTGCAGCAGAAACGTGGGTGGAGATGCACGCCAGTGGGTAAAAGCCGCCTCATTGTTCGATTGCCCAGAATTCTCATCTCACAATAAACACATGCACCAGCGCAGAAGGGATAACCAGCCTGCAGAAATGCTGAGTCATGCTAACCATGATGTGTGGCATTGTGTAGAATTACGTCTACTTTTTCCCTCCCCAGGGGTTATTACATTGTGGTGGTACCTCTAAAGAAGCAGCGCACTGGCAAGTTTTTCAAACCCTGGGACAATCCCGATGAGATGAACCTGGAGGAGGTATGTTCACAGGATTAACTGGCAAAGAAAGAATCGGAATTGATCAAACCTTTCTAAGAACTACCTGATTTCCAGCTGTGATGTGTACCGGTACTTATACCGGAGACTGTTACATTTATATGGCGCATTTCACTACTCATGGGCTGTATGAAAGAAAATACACCCTGCAGTTAGCTTGACCGCATATGTTAAGGCTAAGTGCATTTTCGGCCAGCTCATTAGTAATCAAATGTGCCATGTTAGCTTAACAATATCCGGTATAAAATGTGACATACTCCACGTGCTACCTTGAAATAGCATACAACATTTACAAACACCTGTTCGTTATTGTATAATTAGCTACAACCACCAATCTGTGTGCTTTCATGAGCCTTTCATATCGACACCGGAGCGGGCCCCCTCACGGAGGCCGCCATGATGCACTACCAGTGGCCCAAAAGAAACATAGTTACACGACTAAAGCACACTGCAAACAAACAAAAAAAAAAAAGAAGCTTCACCTTTTTTGGTGAAAGTGACAACAGAAAACCCTGATTAAGAGGCGGTTAGTGATAATATTTGGCCACATCCTTTCATGTTCCAACCTCCACATGTGCAATGATTTAAGTTGCACATTGGACCTTGACACTTGTGGGAATTTGATTCGCGCACTGGCATGCAATCGTAAACTGTGAGTGAACTGTGCACGGCTACATGCCAGTGCGCAAAGAAAACTTTGAAATGTTCAAAATTTCTGGCACGCATTACTTTCATGGCACTTGCGTGAACCAGTTGTGAACATTGCGCAACCTATTTGAAAACACTGCGTGTCATTGCCCGCAGGGCATCTGAACGATTATGGCGAGATGTTCCATCTATAATTAACATAACTTTACAGATACATTATCTAACTCATCAGAAGGAATAAAAATGCAACTGTTTCACCAATCCATTATAATATTTATATTATAAATAATTACCTTTGAGACAAGATTCCAAATGCGTTCTCCGCCGCAATACGCACACGAGACAACCTGCAGCTGTAGATAATTTCTCTATGATTCTGAGAGCGATGAGAGAATGATTTCATCACAAGTTCGGAGAGCAAATGCATCATCGGCTATGAAATGATTATTTTATATAGCGTGGCGTCAAGCGGGACAAAGTGTGGTGTCCAGCGAGACAAAGTGTGGCGTCAAGCGGGACAAAGTGTGGCGTCAAGCGGGACAAGTGGGATGCATTGGCACGGCGAATTTGTGCAAGTGTCAAGGTGCCTTTAGTTAGCATTAAAATGCAGACTCAGTTTCACGGGAAAGCAGACTTCTGGTCCAAATTGCTCATTTGCAGAGTATGATGGGTGTAACTTATGGTTGTGATCAAAATCATCCCCACCGCCATTTTCATATTAATTGTACCATGTGCTCAAACGCTGCAACAGTTGAACCCAAATGGCAATTAAAATGGAAATGCTGGTGCACGAGCTGAGAGCAGGTGTCGCATGTGATGCTTCTGGCCATTTTCAGACTGTCAGCACATCAGCAGTGCAACAACGTTCGGCCATGAACACAACCTGTGTTCCAGTTTCAACTATTCTGAGTGAAGTACAATATGCATGACTGCAGAGCATCATTACACCAAGAGCATGCTTCAGGTGCTAGACCTGAATTTGTACTTTAATTTGTTACCGAGATACGTTTTAGACTTCTTCAGAAGGTTCCTCAAATGGGAATTTTCACTTTTACTCAAGTAAGTTGTACTCTGCGCGCCGCAGCATGAGCAGGGCATTGTAATCAGACCTGTGTGTGTGTCTGTGTGTGAGCGAAGTAACTAAAAATGGCTCGACTGATTTTCACCAAACTTGGTGGGAATGTGAGTTAAGTTAGTGTCTCCAGGAACCGTATTTTCTAGAGCAGAAGTTGCAAAGGAGTACATGTTGCACCTGTTAAGACGTGCTTCTTGAAGAAGAAAAGCCCATATACAAGTCACACTGGAGTATAAGTCGCGCTGGAGTATAGGTCGCACCTTTTTTCTGTATTATCGGCTTTTTAATTTGGATTTTTGTGCATTGCTGTAGAGTACTCTTGATGAATAACATTTATTCTTTTATTATTACAGTTAACCTTGCTTAGTGCTTTGACTCCTCGGAAAGTACTATATAAATAGTCATCATAATTATTACAGTGACAAAAAAAAAAAAAAGTGATTTTTTTTTCATTATAAGTTGCACCAGAGTCCAATTTGCATGATCTCCTAAACTAGTTAAAAAAAAAAAAAAAGGGACTTACTCCGGAAAATATGGCAATTAACTTTAGATACAATAAGTTAAAATGCAAAAAGAAAGAAAAAAAAACAAAT
>CABFOU010312671.1:0-10047 GCA_900660325.1 Opsanus beta
CTCCAACCTACACGGACACCGCTGCACTGGCAAGGCAGCAACAATGGAGCCCAGCAGGATGCATAAAGTGGCGTCGGGTAGTGTGGTCTAAAGTTACATACAGTAGCGTGGCGTTACTCACACTTAAGTAAAAACTACGTACTTTTTGCGTCCAGTGCTCTACGCCGACAGTCCGCGAAAAAATTAAACGCTTAATTTTTTGTGTTCATTTCGCGTGCCCCTTTGCATTCCCTCGCGTATTGCTACGTATGCTTGCGTGGGGCAGTGTAAATCTGGCGTAGTCAGTACGCCACATTACACATCTGTACGTAAGCCCGGTGTGAAAGGGGCTTTAAGAGCTTCCAGGATGCATATCTCTGAAAGTGAGAACAGTGCTGTGAAAATGCAATACCTACTTTAAAATGATATGTACTTGTTTGTCTATTAGTTATTTGAAGTGAAATACTTGCTCTCTCAACAAGGTTACAAGCTATACAATTCCATTATACTTTATTTTTATAGGTGACAACGACTGAAGTACTGCCAGCAAGCATGTTCATACCTGTACCTGGTCCAGACAGAGAGTCCCAGAGCATCCCTCATGCCAAAAATAACTCTGAGGAGACAAAGAAGCAACCTGGTAATTATTCAACTCATTAGTTATTGCACAACATTTTACATGGTACAGTTTTTCTATGCTGTATTACACACATATTTTATAATTGGTTGACATGAATTAGATTGTTGTATTTTTCCATTGCACTGTAAGCTGTAGTAAACACTTGGAACTTCCTCAATGGTATTTAATCTCCAGTAACTTTTCTGTATTGGGGAATCATGACTGTATGCACAACAGTTAAATTTCATCACTTTAAAAAGAGTATGTAAGCACAATAAAATTAAATTGTTATTACATTACCAGAAAGAACAATTCATTGCTCATATATGCTTTTTTAATGAAAGAATTTCTCACAGGCATTGTTGTTCAAGACAATTTTCTTTGTCACAGCAAGGCCATCATTCACAAAGCAATGTGAATGCTTGTTACTCATGAGTCACAGGTTTTACATCTTCATGATGAGTGTTTGTAATGATGAGTGCTTTCGTGTCCTTTAATTTAATTGTTTCACAAAATTAAGCTATATAAACGGAGATAATAATGAATTGATCAATTTTTTTTTTTTTCCCAAACAGATGTATCAGATGCTGATTCCGAGAAGGGGTGTTCTCAACCTATCGAAATGGCTGAGGTTCGAAAGACACCTTTGGAAGATCAGCACTCAGAGCGAGATGATGCCACAGGATTCCTATGCTGGAAGAAAGGCTGTAACCAAGTCTTCAAATCATCCAACACCCTCCAGATGCACTTCAATGAAGTTCACAATAAAAGGCCCCAGTTGCCTGTTTCTGATCGCCATGTCTACAAATACCGCTGTAACCAGTGCAGCCTGGCCTTCAAGACTGTGGAGAAACTGCAGCTCCACTCGCAATACCACGTCATCAGGGCTGCAACCATGTGCTGCCTCTGTCAGCGAAGCTTCAGAACACTACAAGCCCTGAAAAAACATTTGGAAACCAGCCACCTGGAGCTCAGTGAAACTGATATCCAGCAGCTCTATGGGGGTTTATTAATGAATGGTGACATTATGATCATGGGTGACCCATCTCTTGGAGAGGAGCATGGAAGTCTTGGAGAAGATGACAAAGAGGGAGAAGAAAGTGACCCAGAGGAAAAGCAAAGTCCAACAGGCAGTGACTCCGGCTCACTGCAGGAAGATTCTGGATCTGAACCCAAGCGTGCTTTGCCATTCAGAAAGGGGCCCAATTTTACTATGGAGAAGTTTTTGGATCCATCTCGTCCTTTCAAGTGCACTGTATGTAAAGAGTCTTTTACACAGAAGAACATTCTTCTGGTTCACTATAACTCTGTTTCCCACCTCCACAAGGTAAAGAGAGCTCTTCAGGAGTCCACCACTGGTCAACCAGAGCCTACCAGCAGCCCCGACAACAAGCCATTTAAGTGCAGCACTTGTAATGTGGCATATAGTCAGAGCTCTACTTTGGAGATACACATGCGTTCTGTTTTACACCAGACTAAAGCTAGGGCTGCCAAACTTGAAGCAGCAGGAGGGATCACTAGCTCTGGAAATGCTACTGGTATAAGTGGAGGATCCAGCATCAGCACATCAACATCTAGTCCAACCCCAGCTAGCAACTCAACGACTAACTCTAGCAATCACAGTTCTTCTGGGGCTCAGACAAGTCTTGGAGGCAACCACATAAGTCAATCTCATGGCATTGAAAGCCTGGGGAATTCTTCAGTGAGCTGTCATTCATCACCATCTGAAAACCATGAGATAAAAAAGACAAAATTTACAGATTCACTCTCTACTAGAGGACAGCAACAGCTGCAACAACAGCAGCAGTTGGCACAGGCACAAGCCCAAGCTCAAGCCCAGCTACAACAAGAGCTTCAGCAGCAGGCTGCACTTTTACAGTCACAACTGTTCAACCCAGCACTTCTTCAGCACTTCCCCATGACAGCTGATGCACTTCTTCCTCTACAGCAGCAGCAGTTACTTTTTCCTTTCTACATACCTGGAGCAGAATTTCAGCTGAATCCAGAAATCAGCATCAGTAATTCATCACTTAGCCTGGCAGGATCCTCCACATCTTCACTGTTGGAAGACCTAAAGAACTCAGCCCAGCAGGCTCAACAAACCTGCCTGCAGCAACAACTGATGCATCACCACCTTCAACAGCAGCAACAGCAGCAACAGCAACAACAGCAGCAGCAGCAGTCTCATTCACAGACCCAAGGGCAGATGGCATTGCTTCAACAGAGTGCTTTTCTCCTTCAGCAAGCTGAGAAAAAGCCAAAGCCTCCTTCTTCTCACAATGAGAAAGACAGAGAAATGCAAAGAGAGAATGACACCCCTGAAAAGAACGAGGAACTTGTTAATAAAGATTCTACAGACAGCAAGGTAAAAGAAAAGAAGGACATTCAACATATTTCTATTCATATAAACCATGATACTGGCTTGCCCCCACCTAGGATTGCTTCAGATGCTCGTGGAAATGCAACTAAAGCCTTACTGGAAAATTTTGGGTTTGAGTTAGTAATTCAGTACAATGAAAACAAACAGAAAGCTCAGAAGAAGATAGTTGGACCTACAGGTTCAAGTGGTCCAAGAGTAGTTGATCCCATTGAGGGATTAGAGAAGCTGGAATGTGAAGCTTGTGGAAAACTGTTTTCAAACATACTTATTCTTAAAAGTCACCAGGAGCACATCCACCAGGCCTTCTTTCCATTTCAATCCCTTGAGAGATTTGCAAAGGAATATAGAGAACATTATGATAAATTGTACCCACTGAGACCCCCAACACCAGAGGCTGCCCCTGCTCCTCCACCACCTCCTCCACCACCTCCACCACCTCCACCTCCTCCACCACAAAGAGCACCCACCCCAAACATCCCTGTCTCTGCTGCCTCACTCACACCTCCAACTGTTCCTCCACCACAGCCACCAGTTCCAATGGCACAAATTCCTATGCCAATGGACCTGCCTCTCTTCTCACCGCTCATGATGCAGCCAATGTCTCTTCAATCTTTGCCCACTCAACTGCCTCCCCAGTTACCATCTGTTGAGCCAAGCCTAGCCTCAGACCTGGCACAGCTGTATCAACAACAGCTGACACCAGCCATGCTACAGCAGCAGCAGAACAAGAGGCCACGGACACGCATCACAGACGACCAGCTTAGGGTCCTTCGACAGTACTTTGATATCAACAATTCACCAAATGAGGAACAGATTAAAGAGATGGCAGACAAGTCAGGGCTCCCTCAGAAGGTTATAAAACACTGGTTCAGAAACACCTTATTCAAAGAGCGACAGCGCAACAAAGACTCCCCTTATAATTTCAATAATCCACCAACCACAACTCTAGAAGACACCAAAATTGATTCAAAGCCTCCCTCCCCTGAGCCCCAAAAACATGACTTATATGGAAGCAAGAGATCATCCAGAACTAGGTTTACTGACTACCAATTAAGAGTTCTTCAGGACTTCTTTGATGCCAATGCTTATCCAAAAGATGATGAATTTGAACAACTTTCCAACCTTCTGAGCCTCCCCACTCGTGTTATTGTTGTGTGGTTCCAGAATGCTCGCCAGAAAGCAAGGAAGAATTATGAAAACCAGGGTGATGGATCAAAGGATGGTGAAAGACGAGAGTTGTCAAATGACCGATATATCCGCACTTCAAATCTGAATTATCAGTGCAAGAAATGCAATCTGGTTTTCCAGCGTATATTTGATTTAATTAAACATCAAAAGAAGCTGTGTTACAAAGATGAAGATGAGGATGGACAATATGACAGCCAAAATGAGGACTCATATGATCCTTCCAATGAATGTTACACTCCCTCTGGGTCTTCCTGTCACACCCCTATGCCCTCCTCTTCAAGCCTCTGCCCACTTCCACCTTCTGCTTCAGCATTCTCACAACTTCCATCAACTGAAAAAGAGGAAGCATCACCAGCAAGCACGTCAACCCTTTATGAAGAAAAGCCCAAGCAGTTACCAGAAATGTCTGCTGATCCCAGAGAAAACCAAACTAACATCAAACAAGAAGTTGTGCTTCAACCCCAGTCTGAACCACAACACCATCGACCTCAGAGAGAAGAGAAAATTCCAACTTCCAAACCTGTCAAACATTCATCTCCGTCCTTCTCACAGCAACAACAACACTGTGGTCCCTCAGCCTCTCAAACAAGCCAGGCGTCCTCTCAGAGCTCTCACATGAGCCTCAATGCACACTTGAGCGCTGCCTCGCAACAACTGGCTCAACAGATGATACCATACCAGTGTGAGCAGTGCAAGATTGGCTTCCCCTCCTTTGAGCATTGGCAGGAACACCAGCAGTTACACTTCCTCTCTGTGCAAAACCAATTCATACACCCTCAATTCCTTGATCGTCCAATTGACATGCCTTTCATGCTCTTCGATCCTAGTAATCCATTGTTGGCAAGCCAATTGCTCGCCGGGGCAATTCCGCAGATTCCCAGTAGCTCTGCCACTTCTCCATCCACCCCCACCTCCACCATGAACTCCTTAAAGCGGAAGTTAGAGGAGAAAGCTGGTACTAGCCCAGGAGAGAATGACAGCACAAACAGTGGAGAGGAGCCACAGAGGGACAAAAGGCTCAGAACCACCATCACACCTGAACAATTAGAGATCCTATATCAGAAGTACTTACTAGATTCTAATCCTACACGTAAAATGCTCGACCACATTGCTCATGAGGTGGGGCTCAAAAAGAGAGTAGTGCAAGTGTGGTTCCAGAACACAAGAGCCAGAGAGAGAAAAGGCCAGTTTCGGGCAGTGGGGCCTGCTCAAGCTCATCGAAGGTGCCCCTTTTGTCGAGCTCTTTTTAAAGCCAAAACTGCCCTTGAAGCACATATTCGCTCTCGTCATTGGCACGAAGCCAAACGTGCTGGCTACAATCTTGCACTTGCTGGAATGTTACCTGAACAGGAGCTGATGCAAATAAAAATGGATGGTCTTGAAACATCGAACTATTCCCAGCTAGCTCCTACGAACAGTGATGGACAAAGTGCCTCACTGTCACCAGTGAACAAAAGCATGGATATGTCTCCCAGGGCTCTTTTGAGCCCTTCATCCATTAAAGTTGAGGGAATGGAAGATTTTGAGAGCCCAACAATGTCATCTGTAAACCTCAGTTTTGATCAGAGCAAACTTGATAATGATGATTGCTCTTCTGTAAATACAGCCATCACGGACACAACCACGGGTGATGAAGCTAATGCTGATAATGATAGTGCTGATGCAAAGCACAGCCACAATAGTGGTGATTACTTGACTAAGCCTGGGGGCACAGCGTCCATCCTCGAAAATGATGACCAGATGTCCTCAGGGCTCGTGAGCCCTGCAACAAGCTATTATGCTAAGGACTATGAAAATGAAAATATGATTGATCACAGTGAGACATCCAGCCTAGCTGATCCCTGCTCACCAAGTCCTGGGGCTTCAGGTAGCAGGAGTATTGACAGCGGAGATCGCCCTGGCCAAAAGCGCTTCCGAACACAGATGACTAACCTCCAGCTAAAACTGTTGAAATCCTGCTTTAATGACTATAGGACTCCTACTATGCTCGAATGTGAGGTACTTGGTAATGAGATTGGACTTCCAAAGAGAGTGGTTCAGGTGTGGTTTCAAAATGCCCGTGCCAAGGAGAAAAAGGCTAAGCTCAACATGGCCAAGCACTTTGGAATAAATCAGACGTCTTATGAGGGACCCAAGACTGAATGCACTTTGTGTGGTGTCAAGTATAGTGCTCGCCTTTCTGTTCGTGATCACATTTTCTCCCAGCAACACATCTCTAAGGTAAAGGATACAATTGGCAGCCAGATAGATAAAGAAAAAGAGTACTTTGATCCAGCTACTGTTCGCCAACTTATGGCCCAGCAAGAGATGGACCGCATTAAGAAGGCCAATGAGGTGTTAGGACTGGCACAGCAGCAAGCCATGCAGCAGCAGGGGATGTTTGATAACCCTGCAATGCAGGCTCTGAATCTCCAGTCAGCGTATCCAAGTCTGCAAGGCATTCCACCTGTCCTTTTGCCAGGGGTTGGCAGCCCCTCCCTTTCCAGCTTTAACTCATCTAATTCAGGTATGTTATTGTTGGTCTTAGAAACTGCTAAAATTTGAAGGTACAGAGACATAGATATGTTTTTCAGCAGCTGATATCAATTCTTATCATAATTTGTTACTCTATCTAACATCTAAACATACATATTGTGTCAAAAAGTAAAATTGTGTTGGCCACTGCTGACATGTAACCCAGTTTGTGGCACCATTAAATTACTGTAGCACCAAAAGTCAACAAAGTAAATGTAGGTCTTACTCTTACTCTTACTGACATTCATATTGTGGCTTTTAACATTACATGGAAGCGAAATTATTGGCATGGGTTAGTATTTCTCTATTCTGTATTTTTATTATTATGTCATGGAAATCCCTGAGACCTTTAATTGGAATAAGTGGGTCACTGCAAAATCACCAGTGTTAAATTAACACTGACAGTGTACATATGGTCCCACTCTGGCTCAGATTAGGACCATATGTACACTGGCAGTGTCAATTTAACACTGTCAGTGTTATTTTAACACTAGTGATTTTTACTGAAAGATGAATGAATGTCATGGAAATGTTAATTTTGTCATTGTAGAATAAATGCCTTACCAAAAACAGCTTCAAATTAGAAAATTTTGGGATGATATGGAAAATACAAGTAAAAAACCCCAAAAAAACAGTGATTGTTACATTTACTTTGACTTCTGTTTCAATGGACAGAATATTTCTTGTTTTGTGTGGTCAGCTTCATTTCATTTGGTAACATACATCCATTTCAGCATTTAAGTACCAAAGCCCCAATTTGAGAGGAATCATTAGCATTAAATGCCATATAAAGAAGGGTGTCATCGGCATAGACAGTGAAAAGTGATTCCATAACTTCACAATGTCTGTTCAACGGTGCTAAATAGAGAGAAAACAGCAAAGGACCCAATACAGAACCCAATGGCACCCCATAGCTCACTGGAACAAGTTTTGAAGTGATGTTATCCATTGGTGAGCCAATCCAACAATATACAGTGATCATTTGTATGAAATGCTGCACGAAGGTCAAGCAAACCAGCACTGTGGTGGTTTCCAAATCTATCGGCAGCAAAAGGTCGTTCACCACTTTAGAAAGGACTTTCTTCACAGAATGTTATGCTCTAAAAGCCAACTGCAGTGGCTCAAAAGATGATTATCAAAAAGATAGTCCACAAGCTCTGGAACAACATTTTCAAGAATTTTGAACAAATGGGCACATTTAATATTGGTCTATAATTTGCCACATGTGGTTTGCAGCCAGTACATTCTGAGTGTTGGCCCCAAGCCCAGACAAATAAGGAGGGGGTAGAAGGAAACAAGATATTCACCGTAAATTTTGTCAAATCTTAGCCACATGGGGTGTGCAGCCAGTACCTTCTGAGTGCCAGTCCCAAACCTGGATAAATGAGTAGGGTTGCCTCAGGAATGGCATCTGGTGTAAAAAAAAAAAAAAACACCACAAGAAATATGCAGGCTAGAAATCAAAATTCCAAACCGGATCAGTTGAGGCCCGGGTTAACAATGACTGCCACCAGTGTCATTGCCCAATTCATTGCAGAAGAAGAAGAAGAGGAGAACATGTCCAGAGACAGCAGGAGAAGAGGAAAATTAGAAAGGTGGAAGTGAGAAGCAGGACTGAATGTTGGCAGTAGTGGTAAAGGGAGAGAGTTGGCTGATGTGATGGAGACATATTGTGTGTACAAGAAACCAAGTGGAAGGGAAGTAAGGCTGGGAGCATCGGGGGTAGTTTCAAGTTATTGTATCATGGTGTGGGTGGGAGGAGAAATGGTGCTGGGGTCATTTTAAAGGATGAGTATGTTAAGAGTGTTTTGGAGGTTAAGCGGCTGTCTGACAGGGTGATTATTGTGAAGTTGGCAATGAAGGAAGTAATGGGTAGATGAGGAAGTAATGAATAGATATGGTATCAAGGACAGGAATGTGGAAGGGCAGATGGTAGTAGATTTTGGAAAAAGAATGGAAATGGCTGTATTGAGTACTTACTTTTAGAAAAAGGAGGAGCACAGGGTGACATATAAGAGTGGAGGAAGGTGCACACAGGTCGACTACATTCTTTGTAGGAGATGCAACCTCAAAGAAATGGGAGACCGTAAGGTGGTGACAGGGGAGAGTGTTGCTAGACAGCATCAGTTGGTGGTCGGTAGGATGACTTTAGAGGTGATGAAGAGGAAGAGAGTGAGAGCTCAACAAAGGATCAGATGGTGGAAGCTGAAGGAGGAAGACTGTTGTGTAAAATTCAGGGAGGAGGTGAGACAGGCACTGGATTTTGGACACTTGGAAAAGGACTGCATATGTGGTGAGGGAGACAGCTTGGAAGGTGCTTGGTGTGATATCTGGACAGTGGAAGGAAGACAAGGAGACTTGGTGGTGGAACGAAGATGTTCAGGAAAGTATAAGGAGAAAGAGCTTGGCGAAAAAGAATTGGGATAGTTAGACAGATGAAGAAAGTAGACGAAAGTACAAGAAAATCCAGCATAAGGTGAAAACAGAAGTGGCAAAGGTGACGGAAAAGGCATATAAAGCTGTACAAGAAGTTAACTCTAAGGAAGGAGAAAAGGACTCAAGGACCCAGACAAAGGGACCAAGCTGTAAAAAATGTGCTGCACATTAGGGCAATAAAGGATGTAGAGGTAATGTGCTGACAAGTGAGGAGAATGTGTTAAGAAGGTGGACGGAATATTTTGAGGATCTGAAGAATGAAGAAAATGAGAGAAAGAGAGAGAAGGTTAGATTTTGTGGAGAGAGTAAATCAGGAAGTGCAAGGAATTAGTAAGGATGAAGTGAGGACAGCTATGAAAAGGATGAAAACTGGAAAGGCAACTGGTTTAAAACATGTAGGAACAAAACTGGCTGTTAGGATGTCCTGACCTGTCAGGGCATGTGTGGAGAATTTTACACCAACACAAATGTAAAAACAAAACAAAAAAAATATAACAACAATGACCCCGTACTGTTGCAAACCTTAAGACATGTTTACAGGAAGAATGGGAGAAAATACAATGCATCCCGAAAGTATTCACAGTGCTTCACTTTTCCCACATTTTTTTTATATTACAGCCTTATTCCAAAATGGGTGAAATTCATTTTTTTCCTCAAAATTCTACACACAATACCCCATAATGACAATGTGAAAAAAAAGGTTTTTTTTAAGATTTTTGCAAATTTATTAAAAATAAAAAACTAAGAACTGACATATGCATAAGTATTCACAGCCTTTGCTATGAAGCTCAAAATTGAGCTAAGGTACATCCTGTTTCCACTGATCATCCTTGAGATGTTTCTACAGCTTAATTGGAGTCCACCTGGGGTAAATTCAGTTGATTAGACATGATTTGGAAAGGCACACACCTGTCTTTATACACGGTCCCAC
>CABFOU010312704.1:0-11580 GCA_900660325.1 Opsanus beta
TAGCATTAATGTACTTATATTTTATACAAGCAGCCATATTTCTTGGCCACTTGAGAGTTGTTTGATGGCTCTGCTGCATTTATTACCACGAGCTTAAAAGTTTGGATTAGAATGTCTTCTCACTTTCTGGTTAATTTATCTGACTTTTGAGGTATTCTCATTTCAGGACAAACATTGAGTCTCTGTGTGTGTGTGTGTGTGTGTGTGTGTGTGTGTGTGTTTATCTTTTGTTTCGTGATGTTATATTTTGAAATTTAAAAAAACCATTTGTGTTGCTGACTTTAGGGATTTGGGTAAA
Organism: Opsanus beta; assembly: GCA_900660325.1. NCBI lineage: Eukaryota > Metazoa > Chordata > Actinopteri > Batrachoidiformes > Batrachoididae > Opsanus > Opsanus beta. The sequence continues at coordinate 299 of CABFOU010312704.1, forward strand.
GAGAATATTGGCAATTGTACTTTCAAAATTTAAACCTGGAAGTTTTCTAATTTATCTAGACTAAATAAGTTCCATACTAATAAGGGAGATAATGTTGCAAGTTGTAGTTGTATCTCACCAGTGCAGAGTTCATATTGGCATTGTTACCTCGTGCAGAGGGGAAGGTGGCTCGTCTTTGGTATCCAACTGCCTGGATGTGTTGATGATTATGTTGTTACAGTTCCACTATTGCCTTCTACAATGCATGATTTACTTTTTAATAACACCTCTGCCTGTCCTTTATTTTTATAGCCTTTTCTGTAACTCTTCACTCGGTTAACCCCTGTGCTTTATTGCCCTCCTTTTCATCACCCCTTCCCTTTCCTTCTCTCCTGTGGGAGCCACAACTCTCTGCATCACATTGAGCATGTCAAAGTGATATTCCAACTGTTATCACCAGGAGCCTGACCTGTTTCTGAAGGACACTGTGACAGGCATAATTTACCACCCGTCTCCATCCCAACAATGTCTCGTGTCCCCTGCAGTGATGATGAAAGTTCTATGTTTTATAGAGCAGGCGCTTGAATACACATTCACGTGAATTTACTGTACATAGTCTGCAAGTGGCTTGGAATTTGACCTGTTCATTGCTACTTCCTGAAGGAGCAACATATATTTAGGCTGATTTGACAATCGTTATGTTCATCATAATCATGACTTCAGAATAGTTTAAACCTATTATAATTTGTTACAACTTCCTGCTTATTGGAGGAGCACATACAGTTCATTTGTTGGAAATTCTTGCTAATTGCAGCAGTTTATACATTTCACCATTTTCAGCAACATCTTTGTCCTTGGAGCAATTAATGTCGTTCATCTTTTTTCAACTTCTTGCTCCTTGGAGGAATGCATACCATTCATATATTGCAACTTCCTGCTACGTGGAGCAGTTCAAACTGTTCAGCATATGCTACAACTTCCTGCGACCTAGAGCAGTTCTTCCCCTTCATCACTTGTTGCGACTTCCTGCTCCTTGGGCAAGTTTATGCTGTTCATTGTTAATTTGGACTCCCTATTCCTTAGAACAGCTCATTCTCTGCATTGCAACTTCCTGCTCCTCAAAGCAGTAACATTATTCATATTACATGGTTTGAAACAAAAATGTGGATTGTAGATTATACATCTTTAAGCTTCTTAACAACTTGTACTTTGCTGAAAAAAAATTACAATCAATAATCACACACCCCAACCTTAAGAAAACCTCACTAATCCAAAATCTGTATAAGAGCACAGTGCAAAGTGCACTGATTTTTCAGTTAGAATCAGAATCAGAGCAGTTTTTATCTTACTTTTGAAAGTGCTGTAGGTGATGCACTCGGTTTGGAATATCCTCAGGACCTTCCATTCATTCAGGAGCTTGCTAGTCGCAGTGAATCTTCAGTCATACAGTCGTAGTGGATGCAACAAGTTTTTTTCAAAGTGTCGACGCAGTCATTACACTGACCATGGCCTCCAGTGTTTTGTGGGAGGCACCAGTTTGTTTCCTAACTGGAAGACCTCTCACTTCTGAGTCCGCCCTCTGGATAGCAATACAATAGGTACTGGTGCACTTGTGTCTTCTTGGGGATGGCAGATGACAATCTGATTGGTTTAATTTCATGTTATGAAATACACAAAACACATTGGTGACTAAAGCTAATCCCTTTGGACTTGAGTTTGCACTCAGATTTCACATTGGTAATTAACATTAACCATACGTGTATGTTTAACCAATTCCTCAAAATAGCCAGTCTAAAAATACCCTCGATTCAAGCACTGGGCCAAAATTCTCTTCAACTTCAAAGTCAACCTTCAGTAATTATATCAAAGTCTTTCCTTGATTATCATTCTCCTTAATTTAAGACCACAGGACCTTTCATTTCGTGATCACAGTTCTTTCAAAATTTTGCCTCCCTCTAGCTACAAACATCTGGCCATCCAAGATTTGATGGCTCCCGTGCCATTAATATGTTTTATTGCAGCACATTGACATTTCAGTGATGTCTTTTTAATTACATTGATTGATAGCTTTGGACTGAGAAAGGGGGCGGATAAAAGACTGTAACGATTCATTCCGTTTTGAGTCTGTAACCTTTCTAACATGGACCTGAAATGTAAATGGAGCCCCAAGGGTGACAATCGTACTGTATATCAATGCCATTTACATTCATTTTGAAAACAAATTCGCATCTGTAACTGAATATGTTAGTGTCTCCCCCCGCCCCACCTAGTGCTGCACCGCATGGTACAGGCTTCTAAGATATGGCTACTCAAGCAATGAAGTTAATTCTACCATTTTGTAATTTTATATAATGAAAGTGAATTATTTCATACAAAATAAAAAAAAAAAAAAAATGGGGTTATTGTTTTCGGCCTGATGTGTTCTGATCCAATTTAGAACAAATGCAGTGGAATGACTGTAGGTCAAACAAGGACAAAGTGATTTTAACTTGTGAAAGCAAACAGAGAAAAGGCAAGGTCACAGGTCAAGCTCAAAATTTGGGCCCAATGCTTGAATCGAGGGTATTTTTACAACGGTAATTTTGAGGAATTGGTTAAACATACACCTTTGGTTACAGCTAATTACTTATATGAAGTCATAATCGCCTTTCTCTAGGCCACGTGACCTTGAAATGTTAAACTCAAGGTCCTAAATGATACACTCAAACAGCTTTATTAAGCACTTTGGAAGGGACGGGTGTTCGTTAATGAGAAAGTTCTTAAATTTGGACAGAATTCATTAATATAAATGTCAAGGCCACACAGACCCATATATGATGGCAGCACTATATATATCACAGAGAAATATTCTGCATGAATTGGTGTCATAAAGTTGATCAGGTACCTCAGTGGGATACCAAGTTGGGCTACGAATATGAAGACCTGGGTTTGATTCCCAATCACACTGCCTGAGTCCTTGGTCAAGACCCTTCACCGGCATTGTCCCGGTCTACCCAACTGGAAAGGTACTGGACTTGCCTGGGGAAGTAATCTGAGATGGACGGACATCCCATCCAGAAGGAGTAATAGACTCTCATCGTCTTCAGTGGGCCCCAGGACCTACATAGGACTTACATCTAGGTGTCGGTATTCCATCTTTTGGTTCAGCTACACTTTTTGACTTTAAGATGATCAATCAAGATGTTTGGATTGTCAGTCTTTAAACTTCTGTTCTAAAATCGGAGCATGTGCTTGGGGCAAGCGTTGCCACATCCACCACACTACGAAACCACCATGTGTCCTGGATGGCAACTACACAGGCAGGCATTGGGTCCATTCTCACCTCTCAAAATCACCTGTGTGGTGGATCATGCCCTAAGAAATGCCCCACATGGTCAAAATGTTGTAGTTGTCATCCCCTCACAATTCAAGTGGGCATATGTGCACATGGTAATTGCAGTCTAACCTGCACCAACATAAATAGATTAGGACCACTTTGGGGATCTTGATATAGGTTAAACTGAACTCAAGCTCACTTAATTTATAATGAGATTAATAACATAACAGCATTTGGGGAAAACTCCAAATGTCTCTTGGATGATTGGTGAAAAGTTTTAAAGACTAAAAAAAAAATCAGATTTCTTACTGTTTGTGAGAAAATTTCTTGACGTCTATAACCTGGATGACAGAGAACCTTCATCAGAGGGTAGCCTATAACCCATGTTTGGCTTTTTATTTAAATGCTTTGGTTCACATAGAAATATTCGAAAGTGAAAACAAAGCAGACCACAGGAAATGTGCAACAATAAAAGATTCTAGTCTCTGGTGTAAAACCAAGCAAATGAACCGGCTAAGTAAAACAGTCCTTATAAAATATTAATATTCCAGTGTTTGCAAGCACACTGTCGTTAACAATTTAATGGAAATTAATATCATTTTTGCACAAGCTGTGTTTATATCTCAAATCCTTGGATTACAAGACTGTCACTTTTTCAGTTAGCCGAAATTTGCTTATGTTTTTCCAAATGAGGTTCTGTCAAAGTGACTTTTTTTTTTTCCCCCAGACTGCTTTAAAGAGGCAGACCAATTACAAAACCATTACAGGTGAAATGTTCAAATTCTCCAAACTGCTCTGTCAGGGGAAGTCACCGTGGATAACAGCCTTTACTAAATGCCTTGAATGTAAATGAAGCTCTTCATGATTCTGCTACATCAGTGCAATGCATTTTGTTTACAACGTTAACAGAGTAGTCTCTAAATGACAAGGGCATTAAATCAGGGGGATTCCTTGGGCTTGTCTTTAGATATTTGTCATACCATGAAGCAAAATGTAAACATAGGCACAAGGACACTCAGGGTAAGGAATTTCTTGGTAAATATTTTCTGTACTATATCCATGGGAGAAGACATCATTGGATAGGTAGATGCCTATTCGTGACAGTCTCTTGATAGTTGGTAGACATTCTAAAACACATTTTCACGGAGTGGAAATTTGACCTTCTTGAGCCCAATGACCCCGGGCGGAGTGTCTAGGTTTGCACTTGATCTAGTTTTCGAACCAGGCTCGGTCATCAGAAGAGATTCACTAATCTCTGCAGTGATGTCCATGCCTCTGGGTCCTCCAACTTTGAAATCAAGAGATTTCTGAGAAGAGCTGGCGTCCTAAAGTCCCCTTAACAGAGATGGTTGACGAGGCTGACATCTATGCAAAAGAAGAGAGGTTGATGTCTCTAGGGTCCTGGTGCTTCCTGTCTTACTGTGTTGTTGTGAGACATGGACGTTAACTAGTAACCTATGGGAATGAGTGGATGCATTTGGTACCAGGTCTCTTCAGAGAATCCTTAGCACTCCTGGAATAACTTTGTCAATTGAACCATTGCTTGGGAATATGACTTGCATTGTGAGAGAACATCAGCTACAATATCTTGTGGTATGTTTCTCTAGGCATGATCCAGCACATAGGTGCCTTGGTGATGAGGACCCCAGCCAAAAAAAAAAAAAAAAAGCCAACATCTCACCTGGCTATGGCAGGATAGAAGGCTACATTTGAGAAGCAGAGATGAACTGGCCTTTTGTCTTGGGTGTTGCCATACAGGACTCAAGGTTTTGGAGTGTCATGGATGTGGCGACATACATCACCAATGCGTGCTCCCAGACCTGACTTGACTTGACCTGACCCTAATGACATCAACCTTCAGCCAAATGACTCGTCTCTGGCTACCCATGCCAGGGCATTTGTGAAATCACCTACACTGGGTCCAGATTGGGTTGACGGTCAAATTTGTTGAAACCGGTGATCTTATCCTGAACCAAAATTAACCCTTTAAAGGAAATTCTGGATTCAATCTCCATCCACATAGCAAGTTTAATAAAGAAAAAAAAAAATCGGTCAAAGGACGGGAGCGGAGAAGACCCAACTTATGGGCCATTGGCCAATTTGACCTAACCAAGGCAATTTATCAAACCACCAACATATGTGTGCTACGTATGGTGGAGGTGACAATCAAAATTTTGACGTTTGACTCAATGACCTTGACTTTTGCTAACATTTAAAGGGGGCTGAAGAACATAAACAGGAGTCTAATTAGCTTTCTGAGGTTGCTGAAGTTCCCTGTTTAAAGAAAGTTGTTGAGCCTTGTCGTGGGTTTTAATGAGGCTCTTAATCAGTATGAAAACAAAAAAAATAAATTTTTCATTTGCAGTTACACAGTGGGCTGGATGTGCGACATATCTGGTTATTGATATCAACATCAGGCTTCACACAAAATTCACTTTCTCAAACAGATATAGACATTTTGATGCACACTCAGATATGTTAAATCACCGTATAATCACGCAGCTGCAGAATCCAATCCAGAATACACCTGTTTTTACATGTGTGATACACTTTGATGCCCAAGATCAGAAAGCAAGTTTATTGGTCAACCCTCTATCCAACACAAGTCTTAACAAATAAATGTAACAGTGTTTGAAAACCTAAACCTTGGAACTTGGAGTTCAGACTATAAAACTTGGACAAAATCCATCCACCCCGAGGATCACTAGGGTCAGGCAACAATTTATTAAAGGGAAATGATATTTTCCAACCTAGGCTCTATTTGTAGATGTTTTGGGTTCATCTTTTCACTCAGGTCAAAAACGATTTTAATCAACACAGTACTGAATTAGAATGCAAAAACCAACACAGACTAACAAGCTACACAGTGTAATTGTGCAGGGCAAGCTTTAAACAGTAAACAGCTTCTAAGATCCCTACCAAGTTAACTGGGCAAGTGTTTACTTCACTAAATGTAAAGAATTGCCTAATTATTGCCTAATTGCCGAATTACCTTGGCCTAAGTTTTGTCCGGCAACTCAAGTCTCCATTTAGTCATTACAAGTCCATTGCCGACTAGGGGCTTGATCGCCACTGAACAGGTAGCAAGAAGTGGTTTACTGTGTGCACTGGCAATTAATCTTTGATTGCTGTTTATGTTGTGTAATTATTTCCCCAAAATCCTTGTACCTCTGGGATTGCATCAGGAAGGGCATCCAGTGTAAAAGTTGTGCCAAATTAGCAGGTGGGTCGATACAGGGTCTACTGTAGCAGCCCCAACAAAAGCAAAAAAATTGCATTAGTGTTATGAACTAACCAATGACTGTAAATATATGGGACAAACCCTCCATCACCTATAGGTTTTCTGAAGAGCGGGTTTAAAGCACAAATCGGGCAGGTCCAAACATCACCATCGTGGCAGTGCCTAACTTGCAGGCAACCCATATATGTTAAAGACGTGTAGCATGGGCAAGACCGGTTATGACCTGGGTGGGATAAATGAAGCCCAAAACACCACTCACAAGAGAGTTCCCTAACAAGTTAACTTTGGTTCAGATATTTGATTAATGTGCATTTTTTTGGGAATGGGTAATGGTTACCATTATTGGTGGCTTGGGGTGGATATAACAAAGTATGACGGGTATATTGCCTCACTAATAGTTGTACCATCAGTGGACCTGATATCACCAAGCAAACAATTCCTGCTAATTAGTGCAAATGGTGCTAGCATGCATCTTAAAAAAAATACAAACATTTCACTCAAAGGAAATACTGGAGCACAGATTTCTTTGATCAGTTTGTACAAATAATTGCACAGCAAACCATATTATCGCAGATATTTGGAACAAAATGTTCAGAAAGTTCAAATACAGTCAATTTTACAGCAGCTAGTCGGCACTGCTAGCAGAGCGCTGGAGTCTGCACTCCTCTTGCTGGTGCACATTTGTTTATTCATAATTTTATTACTTAAAATAGTGTAAACTGATGAGTTGTATTTAAAAAAAAAAAGGAGAATCCAGCTATAAATATCAAAACCAGTATCAGACTGTAAACATGTTTCTGCTATAATGTTGGGAATTTTAGCATTGGCTTCTACGGGGAGTGACTCCGATAGCCTCAAATGGCTGTTGAAGAAACTGCAGGAGTTGGCACTTCCACATTGGCTTAATTTTCCAGCACCGGAAAATTAAGCTTGGAACTAATGCCATTTTGTACCTCAATATATTCCCTGTAATACTTTCACTTTTCTTGCTGGAACTGCAGCGTAGTCTCTCAGCAGTGTTCATTCATCGGTGATTCATTACTCGCTCTCTTCACTTCTTCCCTCCCTCACTATTTACCTTGTTACCTTCTCTCTTTTAAGCCTAAAGTAGATGAGTTTTGCCTGCATTAAGCACCAATTCAACAGAAGCCACATTTGTCAGCGTAATTCTTTAACAGCATAGCATTTCATTTTCTCGACAAGACCGTTTTTTTTGTTTTTTGTTTTTCCCCACGCTACCACTGCCGCCATGTATTGTGAGCTTTCCCCCACCACCCTCGCCGCTGCAGTCGTCTCTCGGTGCCAGACGATGCCACAAAGAGCTTTTTCACTTGATTGAGCTGATAATCAGAATCTCAAGTGGTTTTGCACCTGGGTGAGAGTGTTACACACACACACACACACACACACAAAGCCGTGTTTACGCCGTCTACTTTCTACCCTAGTGGGAGACAATTGCCTTCTTTCAAGTATGGATCATGAAGTGTGCGGCCTTTCAATCCAAACACAACACACTTGACACCTTTTGGTATGTTACAAGTTCAAAATGATGGAATATCTCAATGGTGTTACAATATCAGGCGTATGATGCTGAAATATTGTCGTATTGTTGCAGTGGTGAGCACAGGTAAGCTAATAAGCTAATTAGCAAAGGCAAGTTTTTTTGTTAGCAGATTAGCTTTTCAGCTAACTTAAAAAAGAAATTAAACAAAATTTTCCTGTTGGAACTTATGCACTTATCAAGTAAGCAAAACTCACAAATTGCGCAAAGGCTCGTCCATCTCCTGAAGAATATAGAAGCAGCAACAGATGGACTGACAAGGAGGCTCAGACATTGCTGGCTTTCGTCTTGACGGGTGAGGTCCAGCAAGGATTCAAGTCCTCAAGGAGGAATGGGAATATCTACATTGCAGCCAAAACCGTTGCAGAATTACTACGACACTACACGTGGAGCTGGATGAGGCTGGTGGGTCTTCACTGCCAAGGAGACACTACGGCTGAGAAGGCCATTCCTGTGAGCGTGTTCGACATCTGACGCGTAGGTTGAGTCCCGGATGTGGAAACGGACCTTTAACCATACAGTAAGATGGGAAGCACCAGTACTCTAAACATTTCCCAAGTGCCTCTTGATCTCAAAGGACCCTCTGAAGAGACTTCATACCAAAGACATCTAGTCATTGCCTTCGGTCACTACGCACCTTCTAAGTCTCGCAATCACATGTGGAAATACCACAACCTGAAAATCTTGGAATTTTGTTCTCTTGCAACGGTATCAACACTCCTGTCCTGTGACCTCATGAGTCCATAAGGTCTTCCTAGGCGTCCTTCGGTCTCAAAGGCCGAGGATGCCGGAGACATGAATGGCGCTGTAGAGATAAACCAAGCAGAAACTATCTCTAAAAGCTGGCGCACAAACATCATCTTTGAAATAAGTCATCACCGGTAGACAAATTGAGAAACCCAGTCAAATTAAATTTTGCTCAGTACTTTACGTTGTAGCTTAGTGTGTGGTATCCGGACGGCTGGACCTCTGAATGTTTCCCGAACACATGATCAAACATCAACTCAAGAGCTTTGAGGCGGCTCACTCAATCTTCGAGGGCTGTATGAAAATGCTATTAGCGGCTCGTCAAAGCGAGACAGATGGAGTGAAAGAAAGATGCCCATCTTTGCCCATCATCCCCAGTTCTTCCTCTGGGCTTTCTGCAGTTGAGTGCGTCCAACCGTATTCCCACTCCCCTAATCCCATTTAGCTCAAATGTAATCAGAAAAAAGCCCGTTGCAGTTTGTGTTTCCACGCCGTCTTCCTGTGTGGGCTCAGCGGTGGAGTCTGACATCATTTGAATTCTGCGTCCTCCCCGACTGCACTTCTCTCTGATTTTTCTCCCTCCAAGTCCCATCGGTGCCCTGGAATAAATACACTTCTTTCATGTTGAGGATGAGTAGGAGCCTTCCGGCTTCTTTGTAGGTTTGACTTGAATATGATTGCTGCATATTCGGGTTGTGCACCTCTCCCTTATAAAACCATCTGACGCATATCTAGAAACATGGGCTATGATGCGATTCAATGCAATAATAAATAAATAAATAAAATAAATAAATAATAATATCATGAAAAGTGAGTAGGATGAAAGGTCAGCCATCAGGATCTAAGCACATTAAGATCAAAGTGCTGCAATCCAGGTCAAAGATTCTCTATCATGACCAAAGATCAGTGATCTGGATCAAAAATTGGAGATAAGGATCCAAGGCGTTTTGAGAAGAGACCAAAAGAAACCCTCCCAAAACAGTAGAAAAAGATCCAAGACAAAAACAGATGAATGTTGGACCTCCTCTGGGTGTCTTTCTAGTTTGGTGTTAAGCATATTTAGCTCGTTTTAATGGAATCTGAATGGACTTTAATCAGCATGCTGTGCAGCATTATTAAATCAGAAAAAAATACTTTGGCATTGCTGTTGGACGTGGTAATAGTCAATATTAAAAGACTGCTGTGTCTTTTTTTTTTCCAAATCCATCGCTGTCCATCTGCTTGTCTATCCAGCCTGCGGTCTGACTCTTTCCAATCTCACCAGCATTTTTCACGACTTCATGGTGCTTAGAGTAAAGCCAAGCAACAGAGAAAACATCCTAATCTAGGGCACGAGCTGCATTCCATTAGCCAGGCCTGCCAGCCCTTATCCATTGATCTGCCCTGATTTGGGAGACTCTTACTTTATATTTTGAGAAGTTGCGCGGAGCAGGACCAGCGCCTCGCTGATCCTGACAGATAAAAAACAAAGATGAAAGAGCTGCATTTAGGCACAGATCTGGGACAATAAGCAGAAACGATGAGCGCTGGATGGAGATAAACAGATGGGGCTGGAGGACGGAGAGTTTTGCCCTCCAGCACTGGTGAAGGTCATTAATCAAGGTGTTTCCCCAACTGTAAGGTTTTTGAAAATTATATTTGAACCCCAGCATTAACTCTTCTTCTGTGCTAATTACCAAAAAGGCCACCTATTAAAGTGTGCGTACCTTAATCAGGGCCAAAAACATAAATGGGTTTTTCCACCCTTTTCTATGTCCCTTTTCATAGGTCTGCCCAAATCATTCACTAATATTTCCATATGTTATGCAATTTTTCACGATAGTATTGTAAAACTAGGTTCTAGTAACAGAAATTATTCCTCAGTTTAAAAAAAAACAAAAAAACAAAACACTATGTTTTACCTCTGCTGAGGATGTTTTTGGGTTACTGGCCGATAACCCTATGTTGTGGCGCGGTGTCCGTCATAGTCGTCGGCGTCCATTTATTGTGATATCTCAAAAACTGTAACTTTTTTTCTAATTTGGCAAGGGCGTCATATGGGTCATTGACTCCGTTCCCATCTAAAAATCATATTTTTAGATTGATTCGTTTGGAAATGGCGGCCATTTTTATGCCGAAAATAGCCATTTTGAGCACTTAAAGGCAATTTTCTCAAAAACTGTCCGATAATTTTTCTTTTAATTTAACAAGGGCACAATATTGGTCAATGACATTGTTCCCATCCCAAAAACATTTGCGTAGATTTGTTTGTTTGGAAATGGCGGCCATTTTTATGCCAAAAATGGCCATTTTGCCTTGGGCTTTAATTAACCCACAGCGCCCTTGGCACTCTAATTCACTATTGTATTGTAAAACTAGGTTCTAGTAACAGGAATTATTCCTCAGTTTAAAAAAAGTCATGTTTTACCTCTGTTGAGGATGTTTTTTGGGTTTTTTGT
>CABFOU010312707.1:0-12002 GCA_900660325.1 Opsanus beta
AAAAGGGAGATTTTTTTTTTTAAAAAAAAAAAAAAAAAAAATACACGAATTTTTATTTCATGACAAATGAGCCTACAGTAGTAGGCAGGTATAGTAAATGGATGGATGGATGGGAACCACGCAGAACTTGCAGACAACAGGACTGCAAAAAAGAATTTCTTTAGATGCATGGTACCGTAAACGTCAGGCTGGTTAGTAACGGATTATGTGTAATTGGGATTACGTAATCTGATTACAAAAATAAGTACAATATGCCCAGATTACATTGAAAAAATGTGTAATCAGATTAGTTACATTGCCAAGGATTACATGATTACATTTTTGATAAATAAAATATGTTAATTTGAAAATTATAAAACTTTTCACAATGAGCCGAAGTGAACTAGAAGCAGCCACTAGAGGTCAGTCTTCAGACTCGAGCAGCAACGGTCCGTCTGCGTCAAGTGTCAGTGTGGCGTTATCGCAGTCATTTTGAGTGTAAAACCGTGTACCACAAGTGACATGTTTTGAAATACTTTATTTTAATTTAAAATTTATTAGATAAATACAAAAAATAAAGATTTGTGGTTCTTTCTGTTTGTTTTCATTTGATGTGTGTCATTTTCAGCAATTGATTTTGAAGTAATCCAGAAGTATTCAGATTACATTAATCCAATAGATTGTGTTACTAATTGCAAAAACGGCCAAGTTATTTGGATTCAGTAATTGATTACATTTCAAAGTAATCCGTTAACTTTAGCAGCAAGAAGGTCCCTGGTTCAAATCCCACCCGTGCCTCAGTCTCCTTGCACATCTGGAGTTGTGCCAGTAAACACATACGACATAAAACCTGTTCAAAATCAATATGCGGATCCAAATCAGATCCACCGCGGCAAAAATGGGAGGAGTCAAAAGAAAATGATTTCAAGATAATGCATCTCTCTATTTAGAACACTAAGAATTTATAAATTTGAACCCATAACTTTGAAAGTTTTTGGTTGATTAAATTCTGAATGAATGTCTTACAGGTTTCTGCGGGAATAACTTCCTGAATTTAACAAACGAGTAAATAAGTGGGTACATATTTGCAGCAGAGAAGCAGAGGCGTTCAGGACAACAGATCAGGTGTTTGTTTTACGTCGTAGGCGGGTTCATTCTCAGGTTCGCAGGCGTCACTCTGCTGTTGCAATTGATCGACCAATCAGCTCTCACTTCCTATCAAAGTGCATTCTTTACTCCAGGTCCCTCCTCCCGTGACAGGCGGGAGGGAGAGAGGGGAGGGAGGCGTCTCCAGACTGGTTTGACCAGTAAGACTTTTCTTTCCAACCTTAAGGCGTTTTCTCACACGGCAGCAGGCAGGGCCTGAAAACTGCAACAGAGAAGAGAACAGATTTCCTAAGGAGACTCCGTAACTCCACAGAGAAAACTCCTCCACGCTTCGGAAGAGTTTGGAATGTTTTCCGGTTACCTGGTCTCAGATTCCAGCAGCATTCCAGCCACTTGGCACAGACGGGAATCCTGAGAGTGAGCTGTCTGTGTGTGGTTTGAGGAAGATCTACTGTGTGCTGCTCAACAGGATTGTAGGATGGTGTCATAATTGGCGCCCTCTTGGAGAAGGTAAGAGGAGCTGGACGTATTTCCCACACAGAGCCTTTTGTTCCAAGGCAAACGGAGAGGTGGAACAGAAGTGGAGGTGGAGAGATGGACTTGTTGTGATGTTTTGATTGGACCATTAGCTTGACCTGCTGCCTACTTTGCTTTGCTTCAAGCTCGTAGCGTGACTAAAAATGGAGCGTGCTGGTAACATTTCAGACGGAAACAGGAAAGAGTCCAGCGGCTCGGTCATGAATGTGCTCAGCACCATCTTCACGAGGGAGAAGTCTACCTTTCCACAAGCAGACTCGCCTGTACTGACATCCTTCAGAGAACTTTCAGATGACCTTCCAGAGATTCCAGATGTGATAGATGATGACCTTCACAATGTTCGAGCATCAGAGTCTGACAACCACTTTAAAGCACCAACTAGAGTATGGGCAGACCCAGATCTGGTCCAGGTCTCCATGGTGGAAACTTATAGTGACACAGAAAATGAGGATGAGATGAAGTCCCTCAGCAGAGTGAGTGTTTCTGGAGAAGAGCCGCAGGTGCCGGTGAAAGACAGTTATGTAGAGCCCAGCCATGCGACCCAGGAAGAGGAGTACAAAATACCTGTGTTCAGAACGCACCGCTTTCAGAGATATCTGAAAACCGCCTCGATTCTCCATTCACATGCATCCACCAGCAGAACTGATCCCAGGATGCCTGAAACGTCTGTGGATGAAAGGAAGCGTGCCAAGGGGACCGGATCAGATGATGAAAGTGTTGGCATAGACTGTTCTCTGCCAGTTCCTTCTGTAATTTCTGGACACGGGGATGTGGAGGCCGAAGCCTCTTCTTTACGGCAGATGGAAGAGTTGGACACGCAGAAGGATGGTGCTGAGACATCTGAAGAAGAAGCCTCTTTAAGTCCAGGGAAAGAGTTGGACACGGGTGGAAAGGAACCTGTGCTGCTGCCACCTGTACCTGAAGAATCCTCAAGTGTTCAGCCATGTTCCAGTCCTGCTTCACCACCCCAGACAGAAACAAAGACTCCACTTTCAGCGCTGTCCCTCACCAATGTGCCCTCGTCCAGGAGCTCACCGCAGTCCGTGCCGCCGTCCTTCCAGATGCCGGCTCTGTTCAGTGGACTGAGAGTGCTGAAGAAAGGAGCAGTGGGCGAGGACAGGGAGGTTCTGTCAGAGATCAAACAGAGGGAGAAGGACGCAGATTTAGCCCTGCTCAGCCTGAAGAAGACAGTCAACAAAGCCAAGCTCTTCCCTGAGCAAAACACAACCAGTCAGTCCAAAAGACCTACTGCCATCAGCACTAAAAGCTCTGTGGTAGAACAACTGAACCATCTACGCAACATCAACAACCAAGGCAACACCAAAAAGCAAGATAGAAGTCTGGAGACTGGTTCTGAATCCAGAAGAAAGAAAGAGACTAACAGAGAAGAGAAAATGCCAAGTCCAGAACCTGCTAGCACATCCTCACCTGACAAACGGAAAACCTCTGACATGGCCTACGAAACTTTCAGAAGCATCCTTGGCCCCAAAACCATCACAAAGGAAAGAACGGAGGACATAGATGTGGAAGCAGTGAAAAAGAAACTCAAGAACGATAAAGAAAATCTCAGGTCTATTTTTGAGAGGACCCCCAAATCTCCTGTCAAGGAAGCTAAAAGTCCCACACAGGCTGAAGTATGTCAACACATCATTTACATCATTACACTTAAAAAACAAACAAACTGATTGTTCAGCAAACTGAGATCAATGAAAAAACACAACCTGTCACTCACAGTGGGCAGGTCCAAACAGCGGGGTTTTGGGGTGAAGTGGGTTGGAAAGACGTCTGTTCTGTGGTGACGCCTCAGCAGATTGGAAGTTTAACTTGTACAGAATTTATGAATATATCATCTGGAATGTTTGCACAGAAGAAGTGAGGGAGCAGATTTAATAGTTTATCTATTTAAAGATGGGCTGGTTCAAGGAAGGAAAGAAAAACTGACATCGGTCATCTGCTTTTATTCAGTATTTCTGTTTCATATCTTATTGAACAGATAAGCAAAGCCAAGACCAACCCCCAGAGACAGGAAGCAGTGCGAAACCACATCTACCTAATTATAAATCTGCCAATTCTCTACCCACTTATTTTTGGGAGCTTTAATTCCACCAGCAGTGGTGGCCTTTGTGACCACCAGACCCATGCTTTGGTAGTCTCCAGACATACACTTTGGTGTCCACCAGACCGGGGCTTTGGTGTCCACCAGACCTACACTTTGGTGATTTCTAGACCTACACTTTGGTAGCCACCAGACCTACACTTCGTGGCCACCAGACCTGGGCTTTGGTGGCCACCGGCCCTACTCTTTGGTGGCCAACAGACCAGGGCTTTGGTGACCTGCTGTGTCTGGTTGCATGAGGGCTACTGTTCCAAAATGGTCTCTCTCACTGACAACCACACCTGCTCCTAATCCGTCATCAACCATCCAGCCGGTGGCAAATACGTCTATGGGGTATTAACCTTCATCCTACCGGCCAGGTTTACACACACAAACCACCAGGTGGGGTCCGTATGGACCCCAGGAGGGAATACCTTGAAATCGGTGCAGTAAGAGCAAATTCAGTGCAGCAAACAGACATAACTTTATTGAGGAACAAAATCCACTAATACTGATGTATTATAAACAGATGGACCCCACTTGGTAGGATGAAGGTTAAATAAGCACAGTGACGTTTCTTTTTTGATTGAGCTGGCCCATTAAAGTTCACAAAATTTGATCCAGTTTGTCCTCGTTATGTGTCCTTTTAAGTTGGATATGGAAAAAAAATGATAACGTGTTGATTCGGAGTTATCATGTTCACAAACAGGTTGGGATGGACTCCATCAATTATCTAGGCTTTTGCAAAAACCCAGGAATGTGGATGGGTCCTGGTCAGAGAATAGATCTTCCATCTGTAAAAGTCAAAGCCGCA
The DNA here is from genome assembly GCA_900660325.1 of Opsanus beta. Taxonomy (NCBI): domain Eukaryota; kingdom Metazoa; phylum Chordata; class Actinopteri; order Batrachoidiformes; family Batrachoididae; genus Opsanus; species Opsanus beta. The sequence goes on from CABFOU010312707.1 coordinate 4,533, forward strand.
GTTCAAAACCGTTTGGCTCTGTGTTGGTGTCTTTTTGAAATTTTGAAAACTGTTGAGGAATAAATATCAACACATATATTTCAAATAATGACGTCTTACGTAAACCCTGCTAAAGTTCCATTTATCGTGTTTTCTGGTCACAGACTGAAGTCACGTCGCCCACGGACAGCGAGGACCGGACCCCAGGCCGCCTGCAGGCCATCTGGCCTCCACCCAAACCCAAAGATGAGGAGGAGAAGGTTGGACTCAAGTACACTGAGGCAGGTTAGAACCTCACAATGCGTCCATGTGACGGCTGCTGTTCAGACTGACTACAAAGTCACGTGACACAGTGGCTCCGCCCTTCACGATTAGCCAGTTTTTGCCCCAGACCCGGTTTCTCGATTCTTCTTCTGCCTTTACTTATATACTGATGCCGGTATCACTGTGATCCAGTTCTCCTCTAATCATGCGGAACTGGACCCATTTTGGCCTTTTTGATTCTTGTTTTGATTTGATTTTAGATTCACTGATGATCGTTTGATTTTTGATTCTGCCTCTGAATGACTTGCTTACTGCTCAGTTTTCCTCCAAGGTCGGCTTGATCTGGGTCTGAATCTGGATTGTCTTTATTTGGAAGTGGAGCCAGTTTGACATTCGTTGGTACTCTGGCTCTTTTTGAAGTCATTATTTTACATCATGTGGTCACTCGGTCAAACAGATGCAGCTTTGGATCTGGTTTCCAGACTGTTTACAGTTCTTAACCGCTCAGAGATGGGGCTGTGAGATGACCTTTAACCTTTGCGGTTGTTATATGGCTGTAGTTATCAGTCAGCGAATCAGAGCTTCCACAGATAAAGTTCACATTGTCAGACTGCAGTGTGAAATGTTTCCAATAGAGGGCGTGAGTGAGTCTTATTAAGGTAAAAGTTTAATTGGGAACAGCAGCCCACTTTTGATGATTGAATTCCAGATAAGACCTGAAACTTGATTTCATGTTTTTGTGCAGCAACAAACACATTTGAAATTTTTTAAACTCTGTTTTTGCCTCAGAGGATGCAGAGATTGAATGCAGAACAAAGGTCCACGCTGTGGACTGCAGATAAACCAGTTCTGATTGTGCACACTGTGCACATATTTACACACTTGTTTGCACTTTGTTATTTTGCCTGTTTATTCACCACCAATCCTGCTCGCTGACTAATTCTTCTGACATCTAACAAACTGCTGCTGGAAACTTTTTTTTTTTTGCAAATGCATTAATAGATCCACCTTCATGCAGCGCTCAGCGCCGCAGGTCCACCACATGTTTGAATCCTGGAGCCGCCCCTGACTGTATCAGATAATGAACCGGATAATGATTGAATCAAACGTGTGTGTGTGTGTGTGTGTGTGTGTGTGTGTGAGTTCATCTATTGGTTTTCCTTTCAGAGCATCAGGCCGCCCTCCTGCAGCTGAAGCGAAAGTGCAAAGAAGAGGTCGAGAGGTTACATGTGAGTCATGTGTTCACATCTCAAATTTCACACCTGACCACACAGAACAGACAGGAACGTTCTGGCAATAATTCCCCTCGCTGTTCCACTGGAACACAAATGTGCGCATGGAGCGTGTTGATGAATGAGTTCACAATCCTTCAAATAATAAGTGTTTTCCAGCATAAATGTGACAGATTTATTCACATATGAAACAATAATATCACATTCAGACTCGCATTAAATGTGACTAAGACCATAATTTGTGTCAAACCAAATCAGTAACTTTGTTTTTGATTTCAGATTTTATTGCAGTGAGAGAACAGCAGGGAGATAAAATCAGATTATTTCAAAAATATTTTCTAAGCTAATCATTTTAGAACCATTCGAGAAGAAAAACAGTAAAGAAGTGAAACCTTGTTTGGGATGTTGGGGAAAAGCCCAAATTTAAGGTTTTCTCATTTAATTTCCATTTATTGATTGTCAATACAATAAATGTTTATTTATATTGATTTATTTAGTAATTTATATTTACCTCCATCAAGGAGGTTATTTATATATTTCAGTTTGTGTTTGGCAGTAGGATGGCTGTTAATTTAATTTAATTTAATTTAATTTAATTTAGCCTTTATTTAACTAGGTTAGTCCAACATGATGGTCAGGAACAGCAAAAATACAATAATTACATAATAATAAAAATACTATTTCGGGATTTTAATGACATTTCTTTTCTTTTTTTAACCTAATTCATGGATTCTTATTGAAAAACAAAATTCATGTAGATGATTATTATTTTTTTTTATCTAACTGCATGTATTATGTGGATCTGGATGCAGAATATTGTGTATGTATTTAGACGTGGACCCAGGTAAGGATCTGGATCAGGTGGATCAAAGTACAAAGTCTTCTTTGAGGCTGACCTTTATTCTCACACAGTACGGTAACAAAAATGTCCAAAAGCTTCAGGTGGCACCAAAATAGTGAGGTGACGAGGATTCAGCCACATGCAGACACAGTTTGCACGTTTTTAACATCAGATACTGCAGAAGGCGAGATGAAGATGTTCCTTCTTGTACTTTTTATCATGTCAGAACGAGTAACGGTTGAAAATACAGAAAATGTCAAATCTCTGTGTCACCAAAACCCAAAGTCAACAAGGGGACAAAATATTTGGGAGCCTGTAGTTTGTGTGTTGGCCACCAGATGGCGATAGCCTATCATAGATTCCTTAAATGCAACAGGTAAACAGCTTCATAACTTTTTGAGTTGTGTCCTTCATGAGTCTGTTCATGAAGGTAAGTCTCTTGTTTACATTCCACCTTTTAAATCACTCATTCCAGAACATATAGTAATCTACATGATTTAATTATTTTATTTTCCAGCATTTCACTGTTTTCTATTAAAGTGAGAATCCAACTTTTCACCAATAATCACTAACCTGTCGACATTTAGGAAGTGAACTGTAACCAGACCCACAAGCAACAAATATCTTTAATTATTATTCAGTTCATCTATTAGTCTAAAAAAGGAGACATATTGAAGTTGATTTTTAAATCCAAGCAAATATCCCAAATGATTCACAACCAGTTTATGTCAAACATAACTGTTTTAACGAGTTAACAGCGAGTGTAAAGCTTTTCAAAGCAAGCAAACAAACATCATCCTGACACTACTTTAAATTTATCGAGATTAAATCAATGAAAATTTATGTCACTATTGATTTGGAACCGAGTAAAATCGCTGGAACAGACCCAGATCCTGGTCTGCAGACAGTTTCACTTGTTTTCTGTCAGGGGACATTTCTGATTGATGGGTTTCATCAATATCAATGCATTAGTTTTTGAGTTATTTCCCTTTGTGTAAATCCAGATTAAACCATGTAGCAACACATGGGAAGCAGATTAGAAGTGTTTGGTTCTCAAATTAGTGGGGGGAGCAAATGGTCACATTTGAGAAACTGGAACAAGTAAAAAATACTTATTATCACAATAGTTGATTATTTTCCTGGTGATTGACTAAATCGATTTAATTATTTTATTGCTTCAGATCAACATCAAAACAACCTATTTAAACATGAAACAAAGTTTTGATAAACTTTGGAATGGATGGATGGACTGATGGGTGGATTGATGGATGAATAGTTGGATGGATTGTTGGGTTAATGATGAATGGATGGATGGATGGATGGATGGATGGATGGATGAATAGACTGAATGGACAAACAAATGATGGATGGATGGACAAATGGATGGATGGATTGATGGATGAGTAAACACTTTGTTTAATATGAAAATAAATTGTTACTATGAAATGGTTTGTAGTAAATTAATTTCAGATCAGTATCGTAAACTTTGAGCATCAAACAGTGTGAATATGATCAGGTCAAAGGTAATAAAGAATGATGCTCCTGCTCTGTTTTTTTGATTAAAAAAAATGTTTTGCTACATTTTTGCCACCATTCTTTGTATAAATCAGGACTCTGGAGTTCTTTGACTGTATGTATTGGGTGAGATGTCACAGTGAACACAAATTTAAAAACAATCAAACTGCTTTTTAAATTACTGATAATTTTAAGTTTTTGTGGACATCTGGCTGATATTTTTCAATCTTATTGCTGTCATCAAAGACAACCTGTAGTGGTATCTTGTGTTAATTCAAACAAATGAAATGATCCTGTGGAGTGATGTAACCTTTGACCTTGTGGTTCTTGCTTGTTGCAGGCTGACTTTGAGCTCCAGGTCTTCCAGCTGCGGGGCGAGCACGCCCTGACCGTGTCACACCTGGAAGACGTCATTGCCAAATTGCACGGAGATCAGGGTTACAGTCCAGTTCAGGAGCGCCGCGAGGTTCGCGATGCCTCTGTGTCCACTGCAGATGGCGCCACACCCAAGACGTGGCGCACCGTGTGTGTTCAGACAGACAGGGACACCTTCATCAAAAGTCCTGAGGGTGACGGTGGAGGCTCAGCCCAAAACGGCAATCAGGATAGGCCAAAGAAGCTCAACCTGGACTCAATTGGCCTGAGTCTGGGAGTTAATTCTAAAACAGCCCTGGGGCCTCCTGGTCTGCCCCCACCACCTCCACCACCTCCACTCCCTGGAGCAGGACCACCTCCACCTCCTCCACCACCTCCACTCCCTGGAGCAGGACCTCCTCCACCACCTCCACTCCCTGGAGGAGGACCTCCTCCACCACCTCCACTCCCTGGAGCAGGACCTCCTCCACCTCCACCACCTCCTGGTCTGCCCCCTCCACCCGGCGGTGGAGTACCACCTCCTCCACCCATGGGTGGCTTCAGCTTTGGTCCGAAAGTGGAGAAGGCGCCACGGAAGCCTGCTGTCGAACCAGCTTGTCCAATGAAGCCTTTGTACTGGACCAGGATCCAGATCCAGGATAACAAGTAAGTCCAGTTTTTTTGAAATTGACAGATAAGGTTAGTTGTGGTAATATTTTATCAGCAACAATCATCCACACCAACAGCAAGCACCAGTAATCCTGCAGAGCTTCACTGCTGAAGAACATCCTCCTGTTTTGAGCCTGTTTTTGATAAGGTCAGAGGTCACAGAAAACAACAATATGCAGTTAAAAACTTAAACTACACTTTTCTAAATACACACATTTCAGTAACATTGGTTCTACTGAGATCCCGTTGAAGCTCAAGGTCATGAAGCTCGGGGTCATGAAGCTCGAGGTCATGCTTCTATTTGCGAGCTGTTATTTTCTGGTGTCACATTGACCAGCATTATAATTTTCTTCGTTAACATCGATAAGAGCTTTAGTTGTCATGTTACTGACATTTATTCATGTGAACCCTGAGCGCTGGTCTCCATGGAGACATTAGAGTTGTTGCCTCAAACTCCTCAGAGTCTTGCCGGGACGTTCGGTCGGTCTAAGTGGATTATCCGGCCCATTGACGCTGGCAGTGGTCCTTGCCGGTCTTCCGGCTTTACGGCCTTGTATTACCACGCCTGGATTAGTGAGCCGGGTGACTTGTGGTTTGCACTCTGGAGGAGCTGACGGTCCACGTGACAGCGGGTTCACTTCAGCTGTAAATGTCAGTGTAAAGGGGCGCGCTCGGGGGCACTAAATAGATCTGGATCAGCTGATCGGTCTTAATGGTGCGAGCGTTCTGAGTTATGAAGGGAAACATGTGCCAGGTGTAAAAACCGTGAGCAGAGACTCAAAGTATAGTCGTCAGCAAATGGTGCAAAATAAATCTATATGTCAGAGGTTCCAGGGGGATTCTTCAGATCCAGTCCTCATCACAAGGTTTTCTTGCACGGAAAGATTTCTTTGGGTTTCCATGTAATTTTATTTTCCGCTGTCATCCCCCCGTCCTGTTGGTTTAGAGTCTTCACTGCAGTTATTTTCCCGGTTCAGACCCAAAGGCGGTTCTGTGCCACCAGAACTCGGTACCACACCTGACCTGTGCCAACATTCATAAAGACCTCAAAAATTAGGAGGCTGACCTTGGGGTGTTACATGATGTCATTTTCTTAGCAGTGCACCAAGAATCCGACATTTGGATTTACAGTATTTTAACATATTTGGGTCAGTGGCAGTTCTGGATTGAAGACGAGCTGATCCTGCTAAGGTTTTCTCATTTGGTGTCCAAGTTCTCTGTGGGCAAAAACCAACAACATAAAGTCCCAACCACAAATAGAAGACCGCTCAGAGCGCCGATATGTGGCCAAAGACGAGATGAACGGCATTAATGTCCAAATGCAGATTTCACTGGAATCAGATCCTGATCTGTGTGAAACGTAGAAACATGCCTCATGTCCGGAACCCACGGTCAGATCTCAGCTGACACCAAACAGTCACGGGTTTGAGACTTAATGAGACTGATCAATAAAAACCAGCATCGGGAAGCCAGAACCAGTGACGACCCACCGGTTTATGTTTTTAAACATGTTTGTCAGCAAATGTAACACAAACAAACAAGGACAGTACCCTGGAGCTCCCGGAACAGTTTCTGTCTTTTCTAATCAAGGTGCGACAGACTCGAGAAGGAACCTGAAAATTTGTGTAGACTCTGTTTGGGTTTATTTTGCAGACTGTATTTTCCGGAGTATAAGTGGGACCTGTTAAAAAAATGCCTCTTGAAGGGGGGAAAAACCCATATATAAGTCACGGAGGACTATAAGTCCTCTGCTCCGCTTGGCCATGTGTCAGAGTTCCTCTGCTTCTGCAAACTGTATTTGATGTCAGTCTGGATGAAGATGTTGAACCTTCTCAGTTTATATCTGGTTTCTGTCAACAATCCTCTTCGTTCAGCCAACAGAACCGACAGAAGTTTTTTAACTGCAGCAGCAGTTTGCACGTAGATGCCTTGCTAAAGGACACCGTGGCACACGGAGCAGGAGCGGTCGGGGATTGAACCACTGACCCTTCAGCACGCCCTGTTGATTCTGCACCCTGACGGGTCACATCAATGAGAATGACGCTGTGAGACCCCGACGAGCCGCTGAGGGTGAATCCCGTTCAGCTCAGCCACGTCGTGTTTGTGTTTGTTTTTTTCACGTTACTCAGCAACTTGTGACACAGGACGTGGGCTCTGTGCCCGTCCTGGTGTGCTGGAAATGAACCTTCAGAAACAGCTGTAACAGCGTCAACAGTCTGTTATTTTTACGGCCGAGCTCATAAACAGACGTTCTTGAAGCTCAGGTTGTCATCTGCTCTCTTCTCGCCAAGTTTTTTTTTGTTTTTTGTTTTTTTTTGGTTTTTTTACAGCGAAATGAGAACTTGCGGACAGATGGAATAAGCATGAAATCAGAGTTTATCTGGTCTGTGGTCAGCAGCACGTTGAAGCATCGTCTGACCGTGAGTTCTGTTTGCAGTAACAACACGCTGTGGGGTTCTCTGGAGGAGCCCAACATCAACACCAAGGAGCTGGAGGACCTGTTCTCCAAAACCACGCTGCAGCCCAAGAAGAAGCCGCTGGCCGACACCTACGAGAAGAAAACCAAAGCCAAGAAGGTAGATCCAACATCCTCAGCGCCGCCCCATTAATAATAAC
>CABFOU010312708.1:0-10605 GCA_900660325.1 Opsanus beta
CGTCAGCGTATGGATCAACCTGCTGCTGGCACTATCGTGACTGTTATTGCTATAAACTGCAAATGTTTTACTCTTTGTACTTTCGTTTGGTAACGACACATATTACATGCAGTATGTCACTGTGTTTGTGCTTTGGAACCCGTTTTCCAACGCGTTTCGGTGTTCAGTAGAACTTGACGTAAAATATACACCACCTCCGGACCTGTCGTTGGATTTGACCGCAGGATACACCGACGTCCAGATTGATAAATGCCAAAACAGTGGTGCTTTTTTTGCGTACGCCTCATTTACGCTCTGATTTCGCAATGTTGATAAATGAGGGCCAGTGTGTTTATCAATATTATTATGAATCATCTATATTGGAAATTTGTACAAATTGTATTCATGGTAGCATGTGATATTTTATTATTATTATTTTTTTTTTGGTTGGCGGGTGACTGACAGGTTCGTCTGTCCAGTGCGGTTCCAACTGATTCCGAGGGCGGGCAAGGCACCCTAAGGCCCGCCCATGACGCCGGGTATGGTTGTTGACGCTGTAGGAGAGGGGAATAACATCGTGGGAGGGACAAAAAGTGACTAAAAAATACCCTAAATATGTTTAGAACTACAAATTAACTTTCTTCTGTTGATTCTTGGGCTTGGAACTGACAAAAGTGACGGAAAAGAACGTTAACGTTAAGCTTTCCAACGCATGATAGGCTAGCACGCTTTGGAAAGGTAACAAGCTGGCACCTTCAATTCAGTTGCTTGACAGTCAAACAGTGTAGTAGTAGATGTGAAAAAGTAGTTTGAGTTTAACACATTCTGGTTATGAGTTGTGTTTTGCAGTTATATTGTGAGTTTGTTGCCTCTTGTTTTTGTTTCTGTAGTGTTCTGTACACATATTCCTCACAACCGGAGGAATCCAAAAAAAGTTCAAGTATCACATCGATTTCTATACCATCAGTGTCTGCCTAATGGAATCAGAATGCAGTGTTCAGTGCCAAGTGCCTGAGCTACTCCTTTAAGGAGGATTTTACACCAGTATTTTTTACTCCCGTTCGTTTTCCCTCTTGGTGTGATTAGTTTGGGCAGGTGTGAATTATATGTTGCGGTCCTGAACTGTCCCAAAGGCCAACTCAGACAGGTCCCAGATTCCCGGAGCCAGCTACCCAAACCAGCACATCCCCACATTCCGCTACCCCTTTTCCTTTCTTCTCTCCCTACCCCTTTCCCTCCCCATTATGTTCACCATTCTTTCTTCCTTTTACTCATTAGTGAATTTTCTAGGCTGGAAATGTCTCCCATGTTGGTGCTTTGATACCTCTGTTGTAGATTCAGGCAAAATATTCAGACCTAATAACATGCCTTTGTGAATTTTAATGTCAATTTGCAAACTATGATAATTTGACTGTGCAAATATACTGAGGCACTATGGGAGAATGTCATCTATTATTGCTTGTATTTTTTTTTTTTCCATCTACCCTGTGTGTTGTTAAGCCTGGGAGATTTTGACTAGAAGTCGTGAATGCTTCCTGAATTAAAACGAAACACTTGCATGAGATTTTATCAAATCACTTCTTCCATAAGTTGTTTTCTAATGTCCAGATTTGCTCTTTCATATTCTTGGTCGAGCGTGCAGGAGGTGGGCCATCATGCAAAAAGTACACTGTGGAATTCACACTTGCTGATCCTTGACAGATTTTGGCATCAGAACTTCCAGACGTTTGTTGGCATCTTCAAATAAATGGCCCGTCTTCTTCACCTTTGGATGTTTGTGTTCTTTTGGTTTCACTCCAGTTGCATTATAGAAACATCGCTAACACGCCCACTCACTCGCTGCAAATAAATCCCCCAGAAAGGGACCTGTGCTATTCAAAAATGGGCTCAAGCAAACATTACACTGTCTGCTTTAATGTCCGGTCTAACTGACTTTTTTGCTCACCCAGTAATGTCTAGATAAGATCGGGGTTGCAGTCTGTTTGTGAAAGAGGTTGCAGTTGTTATTCCAGTCACTCACTTGGGAATGAGTGTTTTTTGCGATCTGGTGAAGATAACCATGCCTTTCAACAGGGAACAACATTCTAGAAAGCCCTACTAAACTCCCCCTGTTCCCGCTCCCGCCTGCTCGTCTCTTTCCCCATCCACCCCACCCCGCCGCTGCCGCCTTCCATCCACCTCGTCCTAGCTGTGACAAAGTGAAGATGGGCTGTGCCGTTGGCTGCTATTCAGCCTGACTCTCTCATCGGCCCCACAGAATGCCTTTCAGGGTTCCCTAGAGTAACAACTGCTGCGTTTTATTACAGCGTGAAATGGGGAGTGAAAGAGCGCCATGGATGTTCCTACTTAACCATGCAGAATGTGTCACTATTGGGTCGGAAGATAAGAAGACAAAGGGGAAATCAGCCGCTCAAATGCTTTTGTTAAGACTAACAACGCATGTCCATGGAAACAACCCATGCACTTGTTTACATCTCGGCAAAAGTGAAACCATTTGTCGTCTTGTTGGTGAAATTTGTCCAGAAATATGTTAACATCACGCAGGATAATTACATGCATTCCTTTGGCTTTCCAAACAGATGGTAACTGTGTTGCCAGCCTTGGGGGATTTGCTTGAGGGACATTCATAAGTTGGCACCCAAAGCCAGTAGATACACCATGTCTGGCTCAATTATGTTCTAAACTCTTGGTGTGTTTGCTGTCTCTGTGGAAAACGGGCCCCAGGATTTACAGTCTCCAGGCATTCCCCTAACACTGATACTTCATCTACCCACACAAAAAATCTGATGTGCCCCTGTGAATAAAACGCTGACAGTTTGATGTAACACTCATACATAAAGTGAACTTTCCTCATCGTAGCATTGCTCTGACATTTGCTAGTTCATGGCAGGTCATCAGCAGCCAAAATAACCCATTATAAAGGGCGCTTTGAATGACATTTTAAACATTAATAGAGCAGACATGTAGAGATATAATGCAGTCCTGCTCAGAGAATGAAGGAACACTCCCTTTGTGTGTGTTTTAATCCAAGGTTTTCTGTATCATGTTTACAGTGACAGACCAGCTCCATGTGCACATTTACTGCGTGCGAGTGCCACCCTGTGAAATTGTTGCCTCTCCCCACATTTATAAAGAGTAATGAGTGACAGAAATTCCTACACCTGAGACACCACATTCAAAGGCAAAAACATGTTTGGCAGAATGTGAATCAGAATGTGGTCAGATTAGAATCAGTTAGAATCAATAAAGTTCTGGGTTGTCCCAGATGGAGGTAAGCTTCGAGTTTCAAAAGGGCTCCAACTGGTGTTTCCTCCTCCTCATTGTAGAGGGAGGGAGGGTTGGAGAGGAGTGGCCGAGGCAGGAGGTGGCGTTTTGGTCCCAAGATGCTGGTGCTAGTGGGACATCTAGTGGCATGAAATCATTTATACTACTTTTTTTTATAAACGGGTTGATGCATTCCCTGCATATGCACATAATACTGCACTGCACATATAATATTTTGGGACAGTGGCACTTCTTGTGTGCTTTGAAGGGTACACGTGATTTCATATAACAGTGTGATCCATGAAAATATTTGACATCATTTCACATAATCATAATCAGAGCCGTGCAAAATTCAGAATTCAATTGAAAATGATTCAAATGTCAATTTAGTTCTTGAATTTGAGTAGGATTTTGAACTACGGCAGCAAATGGGATATAGAACTACAATTGTAAAATTCAGAATTTTGCACAGCCCTGATCACAATGTCCCTAATACTATTTGATTACAAATAATTTACTGATAGATGTAAGCTTCACATCATTTTTCTTCGATATCCTGCAAAGTGTTTTATGGACTATGCTATTGACAGAGGTGGACACTCCGGCTTCAGAAAGTAAAAGTCCAGCCAGATATTTGTTTGTTATTTAAGTGACGAAATTTTTTTTTTTACAAATTGAATTCTTAACTCACAGCATGTGGTTTTGTGCACAGCTCAGCACTGATGTGAAATACATTTTGTTTTTCTGTTGCCATATTTCTTCTGGCTGCATCTTTGCAAATGCTGAGATTCCCTGTCGAACTGCTTAAATGTGAACCAGTCTTGATTGATAAGAGCACCTTTGTAATTATGTGCAGCCGTCCTGTTTGCTTTGGCGAGACATCTGTTGTGGCTCCGCCCCCTTCTCTTTTTAAATGCCAGGTTGTGGGTGTGGCTCAGAAGAAACGCTGACAGATGCTGTCAATTTTCAGCACACCTGCAGCAAGTTCTCACTGCCACAGTTTAATGCTTATCTTATTATTATTTTTTTTAAATGACAGCCTTTTATGTCATATCTGCTTATTCAGCAAATAATTTAAGTGGCCTGTTAAAAATTCCTCAAACATTCCCTTCCTGTGGGGGTTTAGTGGATTTCATTGAATGGAAAGTGAGGGTTAGATCCCCTTAAAAAGTGCAACCAACCCTCTTTACACTGCGTGACACGCAAACATCTCAGGGCATCAGCGACTCTATTTTCTCTTTCTGAACACTTGCGATTGGAATCAACCCGGAAAAACAAACACAGCACAAACATATCGTGCGCAGAAGAGCTGAGTTAAATGGGCCTGATCCGCAAGCTTACCCGTGTGTGCTCAGTGATTTGTCGAAGGGATTTGAGGGCTTTAACGTGTTCGTCTGCAGGCGGAATGTGCACAGATACTCGCGCAGCACAAGTCGTTGCTTCAACACCTTTTTGTTCCAGCTTTGTGCTTGTGCGAGCCTGCAGGCTGAAGTCGTTACTACGGCCCATCTGTGCTGCAGACACTCTGCTCGCACAAGACTGTCAAGAATTAATGATATCCACAGTTTATTGTTTGCAGATGAAGGCTTTTTGGGCCAGAAGGTACATGCCGGACAAAGCAATTGTGTTCATATGTGTCATTTTAACCTCTGGTTTCTTTTACCTGATTCATTCGAGAGAAGCCAGATTTCTTTTGAAGCTTCCAGTTTTCATATCTAAGCGTGTTTCCTGACAAGGTGGCCAGATTTTCCTCTGTAAATTCACAGAAATAGGGTTCATATTGTACACGTTTTTTATACTTTCAACAGCACGCCTCAAGAAGCGACTCGTCTCGGTGCCTGTTCCTTTAAATGGAAAGGAGGTGCTGCTGCTTGCCACGCCCCTTCTCAGAGGAGCACAGAGCTAATGGGAATTCCAGATATTGAATTCCGTGATATCAAGTGAAAGTGTGTGAACCCTTGAGATGTTACATGTCTGAATTTTGTAGACGTCTAATGAAAAAAACACAGTTCAGGTTTCTTTATATAACAATTTCTAAAATGATGCCCTTTAAACTCACAGTGAAAACTTAATGACATAAATACAGTAAAAATATATACAAGTCAAAACAATGGCGTGCTTAAATATACACACCCTGAAGTATAACGCAACCATTTCCTCACTTTGACAGCCACGTTTCTTTAGACCTGGCAGGGGATGGATACATGTACATTTCTAAGCCATTGAATATGTATTATACTTCATTTAGAACAATTATTAAGAAATTTAAACAGTTTGGCACTGTATGGTAAATCTGTCTGGAGGAGATAGTTCTCAAAAACTGAGTGACTGTGCAAGAAGGAGACTAGTGAGGAAAGCCACCAAGACACCCATGACAAATCTTTAGGAGTTATAGGCTTCTGTGGGTGTAACTGGAGAAATTTTGCATAGTGCAACTTTTGTCTGTTGCATCACCACACGCAGCTTCATAGTGGAGTGGCACAGAGAAGGATTTTCACAGAACAAAACGGATGAAATCTAGGCTTTGTGCCTTCTGGCAAACTATAGCTGAAATTTCACATTTTCACAGGAAATCCTTCACTGTGCCAGTCTGACTTGAAGCTGTATAACTGGCGATGCAACAGCGAAAAGCTGCGCAACTTTTCTTATCACGGCAACAGAATCCTGTAACTCCTACAAAGTTGTCATGGGTGTCTTGGTGGCTTTCCTCACAAGTCTCCTTTTTGCACAGTCACTCAGATTTTTACAACTGCTTCACAGAAACAGATTTACCTCAAAACATGTCGGAATTCCCCGTTCAGTGTAACGGCCTATCATGCAGGAATCTCCAGGCTGAGAAAAGTTACAGGAGTTGAACTCGGAGTTTAACTGAGGGCTGGCAGGCGAGCGTACGACTCTGATTGCAGCATGTTCCTGCAGAAGCAAGGTTTATGTTTCATCATGCGCCCGACCACCGCACTCCATAAAAAGCAAATAAACGTTTCACCGGCAATGGCATAATAATGAGAAGAGCAAGCTAATGAGTGAAGTAACGACTCATAAATACAGTCCTGGCCCCCTGACTGAGATGTGAAATGTCTTACTTCAACATTATTTTTAAATCGCTCTCTTGCTGCCCTCGTTTAACTGCTGCGCTAACTGCAGCGTACCTTATGTATCATTGCACACTGTTCTGTTGATTTTCAGCCAAAAGTTGACCTCAAACACTCCATATCTAATCAAACACACCGTATCCGTCCTCCCTCCCACCAACACGTCCACACGAAGAAGGTAGGAGAGTGTAGCTGTAGCTGAGTGAGTGACTCTGGCAGGTCTGAGATCAGTGTGGTTTGGGCCGCTCCCAGTGTTGCACAGAAGGAGCTCGGCGGTGGTTTTTACGACGGTTGCTCGCTCCTCTCCTTTCACACCACCTCTGCGGCCAGCAGCTGGAGCAAATAAAACCCCCGTCTCCTCTCAGCATACGCCGCTCTCTGCGGCCGCGTCACCTTTAGTGAGTTTGATTTGTCGAGGGCGTGTTGTTGTTCGGCGCGAGAGGGAAATTTGTCTACAATGTTAAATTTTCGTTTAAGTTTTTACCACCCCGGTTGGGTTTGCCAGAATGACTCGGAGTTTCATTCACACGCTGATTATTTGCTTTTATTCTGTGCTCAGGCCAACCATTTTTTTGGCAGATTTGTTCCACGTGTTCTAAAGGGGAATCCAAGGGAATCCCGAGAACGTTAAACTGAGTGTAGCGTTTCTTAAGCGCTCTCTTGTTCGGCGAAGTAGAAAAGGGGATGTTTGGTGCTCGTACAAGATGGTATCTGATCCAAACACAAACGTCATGAGGAAGACGAGAAGTGGCGTGAAGAGAATGAGGCATAGACGGTGTGAGGGCTAAGGCAGTGGCTGTCAAACCCCCCCCGCCACCACCTCTGCCTCCTTCAATATAACAATCATAATTTCTTCTCCTTTTCTTTTTAATGTGCACTCCTAATTTTGGTAACCCCAGAGCAGACAAAATCCTGTCTGCCCCCTGTGATCTTTGGCACCCTCTAAAGGGGTAGAGAGCCGCACCCGAGATTGGGAAGCAGCGGTTTAAGGCATGGAAGAATTCGCCAGGTGCTTCTTTGGGACCGGAGTATTTGGAATTGGGAATTGCATCATCACTGACCTTAATGCGTTGGCCCTGCATGGACGATGATGTCATCCAACCTTAAATGATGCACTAAAATTTTACAATATCAATGTTGTTCCCTGTTTTTCAATGTTCCACTGTTGTGAAAGTACAAGTTTGGTACTTTTTTTAAACGTTGAGGTCTGTTTGCTGTATTTTTGCCGTAAGCGTGATCTGCAGTCTTTCATTGATCTTTGTGAGATTTACAACAGTTCTGTTTCCTTTCTGTCTGTAGTACATGTCTCAGTGGGGACTGTGACATTTTCCTTAACAACCCAAATAAACCAACTTTAAAACGACTGAGAAGTCAAAATTAGACAGTTATTCTTCAAAGTTCCTTCACACCATAAAAATAAACACCACCACTACTATATTACTCCTAAGCGCTTTTTTAAAAAGCAAATTACAAAGTGGACTGCAGCAAAAAAAAACATGAGTGGGTGAGTTAATTCATCCCAGCCAGCTCCTGGAAATAATGGCTCAAAAACAATAAACGCTGTAATTTTGTGTCTTACCAAATTAAAAAGAACACACAATGAGAATGAAATGATCAGTTTGTGATGAACTTTGGTGAATGTCATGTATGTATCCGTATCTGCTCCACCCGTCATGTTGGCGTCAGTTAAGGAGCGGGGTTGAGCTAGTTCATGCTGACTTGCCATGAATATCTATGAACGCCAAGGGTGCCTTCAAGATGCAGGCAAGACTCCAGGACAACAAGATAAAACTTCCTCCACAGTCTAAACGGCTGTGGTTGCATCTTGTACCACCACAACTTCTCAAGAGTGTCCAAGATTCATCAAGAGTATTCCCAGGACCCACCAGTTTGCTAGTCATGGTGGTGTTGTGGTCAAAAATCTTGTATGAGGGAACAGGGTCAAAGAGAAGTCTTGGGTTGACAGGACATGGTCAAGATTCACAGATTTTGTATTTGTTTGCTTGGTCCTATTAAGAAGTAAGTCCTATATGGGCCCTGAGGCTCATGGGTGCTGGTGCTTATCCCCGGATACTGTGATGTGAAGCAGCTGAGAGTCTGTGGCTGTGTCTAAAGTCAGGGACTGGATCCTTCAAAAGCTGCATTTTACGAAGATCTGGCCTTCCGAGACGATGGAGGCTGAGCCAGCTGCTCTGAAATTAGACGATCTAACCCATGGAATATTTTGTGATTGTGTCATTGGCTTATCCCAGCCCTACCCTCTCTCACCAAGCAACCTTGGCAGCTGCATGCAACAAGGTAGCGCGGTGGATGTAACCCACTTTTTAGTAATAATTTTTCAATACTTATTTATACTTAAAAACATTACAGTTGTACAGATGGAGCTTTAAAAAAATATTACCAACCATTTTGTCTGGGGGAATAAACATAAATTTTACAATGACTCTTGGGATAGTTTGAGCCACAAAGGATACATGTTTCATCTTTCGTTTTTGGGTGGCTAAAGAAGGCTACATTCGACAGCTCCATTCCAAGGAGCCCTTGAAATGAGGCAGCCTAATCGCACCACTATGACACGTGGTCAACAAATGCAGCCTTCAAAGGATGCAGCCCCTGAATGGAGTCATGGCCATTGATATCCCCTGGACAGGACACTAATGCATTGCAGGTTACTTTCCCAGCCAAGGCCTGTACCCATTTCAAGCTGGATGTACTGGGACAGTCGAGATAAAGTGTCTTGGTCTTGTAGAAGGACACTGGCTCGTAGTGTAACTAGGACTCAGGTCTACATATTGGTAGGGCAACTCTTTATCCCACTGAGCTACCTGCTCTACGATGTTCCTATTAGCAAAGCAGAAATTCCTTGTTCTTTTTTCAGGTGTTATAGAGGATTGTTCATGCCTTTGAAGGTATGTGAGGCATGTGTAGTGCAACGGTGTGGCTGATTCTTATGAAAGTGCAGGCAGCGTGGCGGTGTGAATGCCCGTCGGGCTCCGAGCGTACCAGCTCTGCAGCGGCAACTCTTTCATGAGGCATGTTCTTTGAAGAACTGACACTCTTCTTGTCTTCACAGTGCCTGGAGCCCTGCAAGGAATCTTGGGACCTGAAGGAAAATCAGTGCCAGGATTTGTGCGAGGTATGTCACCGCCATAAATACAGCGGTTTCCTCAGAGTCGAGTGTTTGAGCCCTTCATGCTTAGTAGGTAAAGTCAATAAGAGGAAAGTTTTAGAGGAGTGTGAAGTAAGTCTTTCTGCGCGGTAATGACACTTTGAGAGAAGCTGAATCAAAGCTGTTTAATGCAGTCAGCGCGCCAGCGAGTCGTAAAGTGAAACGTAAACAGGACGATCCCTGTTAGACCACAGAGCTGCCTGTTTGCAGCCAAGCAGCTTGGACGTTAACGGCAATCTGACATACATTTTTCCTCTCCTCCTCCGACTCTCCCTCAGCCGCTCTTTCCCAAGAAGCACTACGAGTGTCTGACCAGCTGCGAGTTCCTAAAGTCGGTGGAGGGCGTGAAGCAGGGTGACTGCCCTGCGCCGGAAAAGGCCAGCGGCTTTGCAGCGGCCTGTGTGGAGAGCTGCGAGGAGGACGGCGAGTGTTCAACTGTCAAAAAGTGCTGCTCCAACGGCTGCGGCCACACCTGCCAGCTGCCTAAGAACCTCTACAAAGGTAAAAGTACAAACCAACAAAGCTCCCACGGCGGCAAAATTCCAGTAAAAATGTGCGCCAACGGTTCCTGAAAGTCTCAATGTTTACCTACATCTATGTCTTACCAAGTAGATTTGTCTAATTTCTCCTCAAAATTTCTGATCTACACTTAATAGAAAACACAAAACACAAAAGTAAAATTTAATTGTAATATAAGGACTTGTTTTTAGAGAATACGTCTTAAAAATCTTAAGTCTTGAAACATCTTGTTTTGAGTCAAATCTGAGACAAAACAAGCTTTTTTGACTCGCCATAAGATTTTTTAAGCTGCTGTTATTAGATGTCAAATTTCCTAATACTAGTTAAGTAAAGCTCAAAACGACTTTCTCAGGAATTTCAAGACCTTATATCTCGAAATCTTAAGTGAATTTTCACTTGTTTTATTGGCATTTTTTTTTTAAAACATAACAACAAGCAAAAAAAAAAATCTGTCAATGCAACAATTACAAATTCACCTGTTCCATTCACAGGATTTTTTTTTTTTTTTTTTTTTTTTTGAAAAAAGGATTTTTAAATTTTGACAAAGTTTAAAAAAAAAAATCACCCAAACAAACAAGGAAT
>CABFOU010312719.1:0-10124 GCA_900660325.1 Opsanus beta
TCATAAATAAATATTAGATCAACCAGGCAAATCCAGCAAAAACAGTCATGGGTGTGACATTCATCCCTCTCTACCCGTGCTTTGAAATTTCAACACTGTTACACCAGTGTACTTGTAGCATTAATACACACACACACACACATATATATATATATATATATATATAAAAAGTTCCATGACTGTGGACATTGTGATCTCTTCAGACTTTTGCTCTTGGCTGTTACATTTCCACAAATCTCTCAGATAATCAGGTTGAACTACAGATCAAAGCCACGAGCATTACATGGTGCTGCAATGCTCCGATCCCACACCCACCCCAAACCCAGCAGTGACACAGTTGGGTGCACATCTGGAAATGGGTTGTAATCTGGCAGGCAGCAGTCGTCGGATGTTCCCGTGACACCAACACCCATCATCGCTGCGGGAGAAACCCACCGTTAAAACCAGACCAACGCAAATGTAGGCGTATCAAAACAATCCAAAGTCAAACACTACGCTCGTTAAACAGCTCAATTATGATCGTCATGATTTAGAGCCGCTTTCCATTTCATTACAAAAAAAAAAAGAAAAAGAAAAAGTAGGGTGGTCTTGATTTGGTTTGAACTAGTAGTTATTTGCGGCATGTTGTGCAAAAGCCCTTTTTTTTTGTCCCCCAAATTCTCATATTTACCATGGGTGTTGTGGCAACATAAAAACATGTACCAACAACACATAATGAGTCAACTGAGCATCAGATGATCGGTGTTAAAATTTCTTCGAATGACGCAAAAAAAACCCAAAAAAAAAAACAAGAACACAAATAAGCCACAGAACATCCTTGCACACACACTTGTAGAGCCATTTTCATTTCCGGAATAAGTATTCCGCAAAAATACAAACCCAAAACCAGTATGTGTTCAACTTATTGTATATTCATTCCTTATTTTTATGTCGCCGTTGCCTATTTTAGAGTCACAGTGAATCAAAAGATTCTCATAATTTCAAGCCTCTAATCACTCTAGTCACCTTTGACAACTGCACTGAATGAAAGAAATAATTTTTTCTCCAAACTGGTGAATGGGAAATCATGTTTGTCAGAAGGGCACCGCCTCTAAATCAACTCAAACCAATGTTTTTTTACAGACCTTAAAATTGCACAGTGTAGTTATTAACATATTCTTGCATTTTAAGATTACTTACAACATATATTGCTGTCAATATTATTAATTTTCTATAGGGACTACTCGCACTGTAAAACCTGATAAATTAAATCAATTAAAACATTTTGAGGCAAAAAAAAAAATTAGGCATATAATGACTGATTATAAACATGGTAGAATATTTAATAAAATTACCATTTTTCAAATTATATTACACTTGCCAGACACGGTCTTTAATGGGATCAGGACTTGTTGGGAATTAATATCTTCATAAAGGACACTTTGACATCAAGGAGTATTAAGAGATTCATCCACCAACTTCCAGAACATCGTGCTCTATTATCTGCACAAATGTACCAAAGCAATATACTTTTATTACACAAGTGCATATAACGTCATACGTTATATGACAGTGCAGTAGAAATGTACTCCGTCTGCGTGTGGATCCGTGTATGCGTCTGCCTGTCCGTGTGTTCCTCCACGGCCTTCTGCATGCGATTACTTGACGCCAGTCCTCTCTGGTCAACCTAACAGCCCCCTCACATGAGTTCATAAGGCTCTGACCTTAACATATTTTTTTTCTGGGTCAAATTAGGGTTTGAAGTAGTGAACTGAAAAAAAACTATGGAAATACGTATATTTTAAAAAAATCCCGCAAATGTCACAAAACGATTTTTACGCTTGCATGAGGTGGTTTTTCAGGCGATTCGAACAAGCCATATTTTGCAAAACTGCAATGAAACACTTTTCCACAGTTAAAAGTCACAACGTACAGAATGAGTTACATGATGTTCTAAAATAAATGGCGCGGTACGTGCGGATGGAGGAAGAGACGGAGGGCTTCTTAAACCGTATAAGAGATGGCGTCAGTGCGATACTGGATGCGTAAAACCAACAAAATGCCAATATTTAGCAGGATTTGCACATCTGTTGCCAAGACTACTGGACTGACACTTATCACAAGAGGACAAAACCCAGTCGGCGCACTCTGTGGCATTTTTTGCAATTGTGTTTTGTCAACATTCTGAAAATACTGCTCAACTTTTGAGTGAATCTGTCACGGAAACCTGCATAGTGATTAACCATGTTTATTTTACATAAAAACAAGTTTGGATAGTTGAATAATTTGAGCTAAATAAACTAAAAGTTTTACAGTGTACCATACCCCACATGTGCCATAAACCGGTACATTGGGGGAGGTTCTTGTTTTCTACCACTAATACATTGACAATTTGAAAAGTAGGTTGTTAACATTATTTCATTACTATTTTTAGTGCCAACGGTGAGTAGAGCACTTGCAGGCTTGAAGATTCCAGTTGCTGGAGAAGGGCTACTTTCGAGAGGTGGGGACGGACCGCTTGTCTGCCAGGATGGTTGCCATCCAGGATTCGGGGTGGGTCTGTGGTGTGGTGGATGCATTGGCACATGGGTTGTAAAAATGTAAACTTGCCCCTTAAGCCCAGTGATATGACAGATTCCCAACTGAAACATGTAATACAGGATTTCATCGTTGCCCTCATTTGATTGGAAGGTTTAAAAGTGAGCGGGACATAGTAGGCACTCAAAAACACATGGACTACCACATTGTTTTGGTCTCTGGAAGTTTAGTGTTGCTCCACCCAAACTTTCATCACCTATGTTTAACCAGCCTCCTCCATATGGATCCATTTAGACACTTTAGACTGCAAAAGCAACAACTTAGTCAACTGCTATTCAAACACACACACACACACACACACACACACACACACACATCCATTCCTTGATGGTGGTGTCCAGTTTTTCCACAAACTACAAAGTAAGAATTGTTTTACGGCACCCAAATCACAGATGATTAAGTTACAGAATATATAAATCTCAGGTACAGGGTGCATTTCCAATATTTCACTGTTTGAAGCCATAACAGACATTTTTAAAATGCATTTTCCAATAAAATTCGATCTAGAAAGAGGCTTTTGTTTCCACCAGCCTGTACCTTGGCAACTTGATGTATCATTGTTTCCCTGTCGGCTTATTATCTCATTAAAGCCTTTCATAGAAAACAAGCCTTCTCCAAAGTACAATGGCTTCTGGGTGACTACATCAAACAAACCTTTTTCCACATCTACTATCCAGATGATGCACAAAAAGCCACAAGATGAATTAAGGACCCTCTGAAACGAACAAACAAACAAAAAGAAGTATTTAGCCAATGCTAAAATTCTCTCCTGTTACAAAGATTAGCGCCTATTCCAGCATGCACGTCTGGTCCATCACAGACACATACTTCTATTCTCATAAGATACTTTGTTTGGGCTGCTCCCATTCCCTCAGGGACATCAACCCATCTTGATTTGGCTAACGTTTCATGCCGTTACCTTTGCTGATGCAAGTCCAGCTTGACAAGGACAATGGGCATGAACACAGGACTGTCTTTGCTGTGCTGCAAGACTGCTTACCACAGTGCCACCACGCTACCTACTTTCATCATAATAAATGCTTATAATAAAGGCTTAATACGTTGTCTGAGATAAGTGGGCACACAGCCATTCATTAATTTATAGGTCATCAACAAAACCTTAAAATCTTCTCTTGCAGTTACAGGGAGTCAATAAAGGGAGGCCAATACATGGGTGATGTGATCAAATCTCGTAGTTAATAGTTAATACTCCAGCAGACATATTCTGTATCATCTGAATATTTTTGGATTCGTATGGAGTGGGCCAGGAAATAACAGAACACCATAAATCAGTGTCTCAACCGATACCTCTGCAGCAGAACACAAGTTCAAGTTTTTTTGAGTCCTGTTGCTTCGTGTCTTACTGTATAGCTGTGAGACTTGGATGCTAACCAGTGACTTAAGGTGACATTGGAAGAGCCTTCGGTACCATTGGAATGACTTTGTGTCAAACTAGCGGTTACCATGTGGCGCATTTCTCTGGGCATAATCCAGCACACAGGTGCCTCTGTATTGAGGATCCCAGCAACAGGAGAAGGCCAAGGGGACGCCCACCTTTCACCTGGCTGTGGATGGCAAATGGCTACTTTTGACAGGCGGAGATGAACCAGGTGTCTGTCAGGGTGGTTGCCATCAAGGACCCAAGGTGGATCCACAGTGTGGAGGAGGAGGCAATGGAAGTTAGGTTCTATGTCTAGCAAAGCCAAGAACAATCATCTCAGTCTTCTCTGAATTCAAAGGTAGAAACTTAGATGACATCCAGATTATCACTGCAGTTAGTCAAGCCTCCAATTTTGCAATGTGTGTGATATCACCTACATACACAGGCATATAAAGCTGCGTGTCATCAGTGTAACAGTGAAAGTTAATTCACTGGCTACATACCAAAGTGCTTCTAGTGGGACTAGAACACAACCCTGTGGTATCCCATACTTCACTGTAGAAAAATTCAGAGGTCTCATTACAAGAAAACATGGTGTGACCAACTGAACAAATAAGATCTCAACCATATGAGTACTAGACCAGAGATATACCCAATTTTTTTTTTCCAATGTTCTTAAACAATACAGTGTGGTCAACAGTATCAGATGCAGCGCTAAGCTGTTATATAATAGCAACAGTGATGTGCAATCAGCATTAATGCCTAGTAACAAAGTGTTCATCAATTTAGTCAGTGCAGGTTCTGTCCATTGGTAAGGTTCATATGAAACATCACACCAAGTGGACTGTAGGCATAAAATATGTCCTCTCATATCCATGATGTATAGCGGTAACCAATGAACAATGGTACCATCCCAAAACATAACCACCCCCCCCCCCAAAAAAAAAACCAACTAAATTTGCACTTTTGTGGGCTTTAAAATACCAAGCTTTGAGGCAAACTGATACTTTTTCAAATCTTACCAACTGGTTTATCAACCCCTAGAAAACCAGCATTGCCCAAGATCTTGAAAACTTTGTGTGCTGGAAATGCCTTCTCCGCCTCCCACTGCTCCACGTACGGGTTGATCTCCTTGTCGATGAGCTGCAGAGCCAACAAATAAATATGACACTGTTATCTGGGTGTTCCGTCTGGAAACATTCCACATACAACTTGCACACTGCAATTACATGAAATATTTATTATTTATCAGTCTTCCTGTGGACTTTGAATATAATTGTGCGTGTGCTATCGTTAACGTTGGCAGCCATGCAACTCTACTCACTATGGAAACAAAACATCAGTGTTTCTACACATTTCCAATGAAGTCCCTGTAATCAGCCTTTACAGCCAGCTAGATGAAGTCTTAAACGTTAATGAATGAAAAAAGTATCATAATAAGAATGATATGCATATAGCAAATGGAACATCATTTATAAGTGTTTTATTGGTGGTGAGTCCAGCAGTGATAACCGGGGTTGTTCAGGTGACAAACAATATGACTAGCAGCATAAAACAGATTTGGCTATGGCCTGAAGCCTAATCACAAGACCAAACCAAACACAACAGCAATAATAACTAGACCTGCAAGCGGGTATACACGGGGTTCAAGCCCCCTTTGCGGGCCGCCTCCCGAGCCCCCGCGAGTCCCATGTGACTCGTAACAATGCAGCTGTAAGATGTGGGCCTGAGCCGCATGGGCGACGGTGCTGTCACACCAACTTTGCCAGCAAAAGGACTAATTTTAACTAAGACGTCCACACTTTTTCAGTGAATCCACTGAATCACAGGCGTTCCTCCCACCACATGCATGAGGTGCTGTGCATCCAGGTAACTGTGGTGTAATGCAGTCTGTCAGTCCATATTTATCAATATTCAAAATCTAATTTACCTCCATATCTGCTCAACCAAGTGTTCTACCAAATGGCAAAAACACTGGGGGAAAAAAAAATTCTCTTTCCATAATGAGGCATGCTCACTTTATGCAATCATCACCAAATTGTAGGGTTCAACTCAGACATGATCCCCGATCACACCAGGTGAATTTCGTGCACGTTTTTTCAGATTATTCTTATTGCACTTGTGGCACCCCCTAGTGACATACGTTTACCATATTTGGTACACGGCCTTTGCTCGTTCTTCTGTATCCTTGTGGTAAGTTTCATGTTTATAGGAGGCACTGTTGCAAAGATATGTAACGCTTTCTCTTTTGACTGCTCCCTGCGGTCTCTTCTCCTTTATAAAGTTGGCATCTTTTGAGCTATCATGCTCCTTTTAATAAATTACGCTCTAAATGGTCCATTGATTGGACTTGCAAAGACTGGTGATGATCAAAGTGATGGCCTGGGGTGAGATAGATTTTAAAGGTTTTACATATATTGGAATACTGTGTAAAAACAGAAAAACAGAAATGGGCGAGGCCTATATCACAAGATCTGCCACGCTCCAAAGAACGCAGGGATATATGAATACTGATTGTGCAATGTACGGGCTTGGAGTTTTGGTCAAAAATGCATTTTCCTTTGTTATAGCACCACCTAGAGGCAAAAAAAAATGTAAAACGTAATATGCCACTAATGTGAGGTGGTCTATGTCATTCCTCAAAATTGCAGTTTGATAAGTTGACTGGTGTTAGCCACACCCCCTTTTCTCATTTAAAAGCCAATAGACCACGCCCCCTTTCAACAATCATGATGAACTTATGCATTTCAAGTAAGAGTTGTCCCAAGATTAACCTTGTGAAATTTTGTACAATTCTGATTAGCCAATTTTGACATCTAAACTTTTGAGATTGAAGGTTCCCCCTAGTGTCCAGTCAAAACTATTTTAATCAGGCAGCCTCTCTGCACCGTTGTACATGAGACAGATGTGTTTCATCCAGATTGGCGTTACCGTTATAAAGATGAGTCCAACTTCCTGTGTTACATGTTTTTAACAGAAAATTCGTCTTTTATTTCTCAGGTAGGTTACGGCCCATCAAGCTCATTTTAATAACTTAACCTTGTGAGGACCAGTAGACTGTGTGTGCAAAGTTTGATGTTGATCAGAGCAACAGCCTGGGTTGTTTTGCACATTTTGCGAATTTCTGGAAAAACTATTGAGACGCAAGTGGGCGTGGCCTAACCTAGGAGATTCAGGGAGAACCAGTGAGCACGTTCATATAAGGCACTTGAAGGTGCAATGTATGGTTTGGGAGTTATAGCCCAAAATGCAAACGTGCTGCTATAGCGCCCCCTATAGGCGGATTTGTTTCAATTTTTTGTATCCGAGTTATGTGCAGGGGTTTGTACCAGTTCTGAAAAAAGGCACCTCTCCAGCTTGTATGGTCTAGGCTGCAGTGTTGCATTTAGTGGGGGAAATAAAAATCGGAGCAAAAACAATAGGGTTTCCAGTCCATTCGGGCTTGAACCTCGAATAACTTGCTTGTGTTTTAATCAGTAGGCATCCAATGCTGTGCTAAAATCCACTGCCTGCCAGTATTTTAATGACTTTCTCCCCAACAATTATATTTTTGGCAGGGTAATAATCCTCAAACATAATTTAGAACAGCAGATACACCTAAAGCTCAGATTGAAACTCACACTAATGAAATTCATTCCGAGTTACCGGCCAAACCATCCATTCTGGGACGAGAACATGCAACCATTTCAAAATGAGGCATCAGTATTACACATACCACAATAAATATTTAAGAGCTAAACATAAGCCATGCCATGATGCTTTGTGAAGCAACCACATATTGCCATTGTTGCTTTATTAATAACTACAGTACAAGTATTCTGGCAGCCAATGTACCCGTTTAAAGCTAATTTTCAAGAAAACAGCATAATATATTAAGCAATAATGAAAACATAACAGAGGAGCAAATGGATTGCGACTACCCTGTCAGTAGATTCTCAATAATGTTATTCAAAATGCGAGAACATCTTTTATAAAGCGCCTCTAAATCATATTACAAGCAACATTTTAGTGAGCAGCGTATGTATCAATTTATTAGTCACGAAAAAAATATCTACAGGGAGTGAGGAGAGGAGTTTGCAAACTGGTTTTGGTATACAATTTGTAATGAGGGGAATTATGAAATTGTGACTCATTTGAAGGAACCTGGAAGTGGTCCACAGCTGGAAAAGCAATTATAAATGATCATACCTAACCCTACACTCATAGAGCCCTATTAAAAAAAAAAAAGAAAAAGAAACTGAAGCTTGTGTACAGATAATAGGCTATTAACCAATAATGTGAGTAAGTCCTTGTGGAATTTTTTGTAATTTATTCTTAATACTGTCTAGTGCAGCAGGACTGGGCAACAGGAGACAGTGCACAGCTTATCTCCAACATTTTAAAACCAGAACTGCTGCAAAAACAGCACTGGCGGTTCATCCACTTGTAGCAAAGAACCTGACAGAGGAGACATTTTAAAATGGGGTGTGTTCATCTTTGTGACATCATAAGGTAAAATGATTTAAAAGAATTGTGACCGTCAACGGTGTGGAGAGGAATCAGTGTCACAATGGCCACCAATGTGCATTACATGACGTACAAATAAAAACTAGGTACAAAATAACAAATGTGTACAATTTATGCGTTATGAGTTCATTTTAGTTATGTCATTAATGTGAGTAATGCCTCTTTCCATGAATATATGAGTCTGTCAGCAAGTTAATCAGACAACAATTACATCTTAATAACTATTACAACAGTGAGTGAAACTGTAGGAAACTTAATCAGGATTGCATACAATACTGGAATAATTATAATGAAAGTGATTATCTGACTGAAATTTTTTTAAACAGACTCATAGTCATGGAAACAGTAATTAGTCACCATGTCAATTATTACAATAATGGTTAAGTGTCCTGTGTAATTTTACATGTTATTGTAATAAATTTTTACGAAAGAATCTGTAGACAGATTCATATTCATGGAAAGAGGCACTGGTTGTATTAGTAACATTTATTAGAATAGCGGTCGAGTTAGCTGTGCATTTACATCTGTAACAACTATTGCAATACCATTTGCAATACTGCATACATTTATAAATTTTATTTTTCATTTGTCGATCATGTAATACTCAACTCAAACTTTATTTCTAAAGCACGTTTAAAACAACAGCAGTCGACCAAAGTGCTGTACAACATAGAAAAATGGGCACCAAGTTACCCCCAATCATAAGTAAGTAAATAAGTTAAGAATAACAATAAAATTACAACAGGCAATAAAATGAATAAGAGGCAAAATAAAATAAAGAATAATTTCATGTAATAATAATGTAATGGACATTTGTGACCCATCTGAGACTAATTACTCTCAATACACCAGGATAGGTAAAGATATTTGTGATCTCATCTCATAAGAACACTTCTTGAAATACCCAGAAAGACCTAAAACGTCACACAGTGTTAAAGAACAAAATGGTAAAAGATTCCTAAAGCGAGCCAGAGCTGCCTTCACCTGTAACTAACTATTGCCTGACCCATGGATCGTCGCTCGACAAAATTCTGCTGAAATACTTTTTCTACATTTTGAGTTTGTAATCAGACCAATAAATACAAGCAGGGTGACCCACATCACCTATAAATTCCTTTGTCAACTCAAAATAATAATAAAAAAATAAAAAAATCTTACTTTTTCTTGATTAAGATTTTTTTTTACAAGTCATAATATCCTCCCACAAACACTGGATTCTCACTGCCAAAACAGAAAATAAATAAAACTGAAAGCATTTTGAATATAGATTAGTTTTTGGGGTATTAAAAACAAATCTGTCAACATATTTAATGGTCAAAAATTGCAGCAAACATCTAACCATGTGGTTCACAAATATTTGACGTTGTCCACATGTTCTCAAATGAATGTAACGTAAATGAAAAGTCATTTATTATTTCCATTATAATTTATTGGGGGAAAAAGATCAAAACTAGGCCTCAGTCAGTGATACGAGGTAAATGAGCCCTCTGTGTAATCTGGATTATAAAAAAAAAAAAAAAAACCCAACTGATTACCGCAACTTTTATTAGATCACTTTTTGTAAAAATGTCAGAACGTACAGCACTGAGCAAGAAAAACAAGTTGTTTTTTTCCATCATTGCAAAAAGTGATGAGCACCAAGTTTTTTCTTCGCAAATAC
>CABFOU010312720.1:0-10356 GCA_900660325.1 Opsanus beta
ACAACAGTATTATATCATTAATTTGATTTTTCTACTGAGATTTATGTCCATAAATTAAGATTTACTAATTTCAAAATATATTTTCTAAATAAATAATAAATATATTATTAATATATATATATATATATATATATATATATATATATATATACATATATATGTATATTAAGTCTGGAAATTGTCTTTGTTGTTGACAAGAACCTATCTATCGAAACAATGTCAAATTACTCAGATTTTACACAGATGTTAAGTGCAAACACATGAAATACAAACTGGATACAATATTTAAATAAAATGCAAAATAATCCTACAACTGAGCAGTATTTTAAAGATAGGCCTAACTTTGTGTTGAAAGAAAAATGTGATGATGTGATAAAATTGTAATTGTTTTGCAGAAAATTAGGACATTTATGTTACTTAAACATATTTTTTAAAAATATTCCTTTATCTACATTTATTATTATTTATTTATCCAAAGTAAATTACAGTCATATTCAGTCACACACATCAAGGTCACAAGCTTCCATACAAGGTGTTGACTGGCACAGAAGTCAGCGATTACACCGGCTTCGGTTAGTAGAAAACACACTCAACGTGAATTTATTTGTAAATATTATGAACATATTTACAGTTGTATATCGTGGGATTTCTAGTTAAATAAAAAGTGAACTAGTGGCCATGTTCTGGATTGGAATTCTTAGTTACACTGTGGGAATTTTTAATGCCACTATAAAGCGATTTATGCGAAGAATGTAGAAATTTAAATAAAACAGCTGAATTTCAGACACAACTGAACTCATTATTTTTGTGACCTTGCTCAAAGAAACTGCACCCTACAGGAAGGTATACACACCGAGTGCCCCTCTAGTTCCCAAGTACGGAATGTTTGTCTGTAGAGTATTTCTAGGGCATCTGTTTGTGTTTGTTTAGCAGATTTGCACAGAAAACAAACAAACTGTTGAAACGATTATAATGAGCCTTTGTGGAGGAGCGGGGCATGGGCCAAAGAAGAACCCATGAAAGTTTAGTGTGAATCTGGATCCTGATTTTGACCCTTAATGTTGGACTTGGACCATGACTCCGTATATCCTGCAATCAGGATCAAACTAGGTCAATGTTCAGGATCAAGTAAATAAATAAAATAAATAAAGAACACAGGGAAGCTTGAGTTGTTGCCCACAGTTTGTGCTTGGTTGATCACTACAACACACGGTTGAATCTCTGCTGTTAGTGATATCAAACGTCACTGATCGGGTTAGGATCCAAGGTCAGTGGGTACGGATCATAGGGGATCAAAGATCAGTATGAGTTCATCGAGCATGACCAAAAATCAGGATAGGTCAATGATCACGACCAAAAAGCAGTCATCAGGATCAAAGGTCGGTTTTCAGGATCAAAGGTCACTGATGAGGATATCAAAGGTCACTGATCAGAATCAGATCCAAACCTGATAGCCAGTGAAATACCGCTTAAAACTGACTGGGCGGGGCTCCCAGCGTGCAAATTACCTCTAAACTGATTTTGAATGTCTTTTTAATCGGAGAAATATTCCAGTTTTTATGTGACGACGCACTATAACGGTCCTGTCGCTGTCGCTCCTGCGCTTCTGGGTGCGCGCACGTCGGGTCGCCGTGGGGTGTTGCGGGAGGGGGGCGGAGCCTGCGTCCTGCTGCAGCTGTCCATGGTTGTGTCGTGGGGATCCACACGGAGTCCGGATACGACCGACATGCAGCCATAGTCACGCTTCACTCTCCAGAATTATCACCCCGCTGGGATCGTTATAGCTTTGCAGCGCATCACATTCGACTGAAAGGTGAGCCTTTTCCTCCGTTTTTTTTACCGTTTCCCCCTTCCGAGGATCTGCTCGTTCGAACGGTACTGCTGCTGCTGACGATCCATCCCCGGGTTGCATCAAGACCAGGCCAGGAAGCGAGGCAACATGGATGCTGTGCGCTATGGCAGTGCTGCTGAAGATGCTTCTGTCTCCAAATCATGATTTCGCACCTTTTGAATCCCTCGCGCTGACCGTGCACAACAGCTCGAGATTCACATCCGAGAGAATGATGTCACCTAAACGTCGGTGCACAGTGGCTTGGGTGAAAATGATTAAATATATCCCTTCAAACAGGCTACAGGAGCTGTTCTGTGCTTTTGTTTCAGAATGACACATTTGGCCTTTGCCTTTAACGTTGGATCGTTTCAATAAATCCTGCTGTCTTGCAGCATCAAGTACTGATGCCAAGAAGTCGCACAGAAAACCTGCAGGATTAAAGATGGAAAAGATCATTCAGTTGTGGGATTACATTAAAAATCCATAAATACTAGATGAATGCAGGGGCTTTGTTTGTTTTCCCTTCATGGCTGTTTGATGTCACATATAACGGCGTATTTCCGTCGTTGTACGTATAATGAAGTTGAGCTGTTGATCTGTAATCAAGGCAGCACTGCACCAGCTTGTTACCTGCACTTGGGAGGATTCTGTCACAGGCCTCAATTTAGTTTAGGTTTTTTTTTTTTTCTTTTTTTTTAGAGCAGATGCATACATGATAAAAATCCTGAACAAAGTAGTTGTGATCCCATAGGTTTGTGAATGACAGGCAGCCCTAGTAGTGCTTTTTCTTGTCTGTTTCTGTGGCCAGCCTGTCGACGTGTGAAGCAAAATGTCTGAGCACCAGAGACAGCGCTCTCTGTCCACCGCCGGTGAGTCTCTCTACCATGTGCTGGGAGTTGACAAGGTGGCCACGAATGATGACATTAAGAGATCTTACAGGTGAGGGATTCCATTCACTTTATTTATACTACACCACAAAGTCGCCTCGAAGTGTGACACACAAGTAAAGACGAGCCTTGACGACAGACTAATTTAGCATCTTATCAATCCTTCCACCGCTTGCCTGAACTGGCTCCTCAGCTCACCCGTTCACTTCACTGGTTCTCCCACTGGCTCACATGCTCACTGGCTCTCTCACTCACTGGCTCTTTCCTTGAATGAAAGGAGACAGAGGCACGCTATACACAATACTTATGAATCTGACTGTATAGATAAAAGAAAGCAATTACCTGGTCTTCTTGTGTGCTGAAATTCATATTTCACATCAAATTCATATTTCAGGCATTCCACTCACTGGCTCTATCACTCACTGACTCTCTCAGTTATTGGCTTTGCCCCCACACTGCACACAGTATTAAAGGCCCTGACTGTATCATAAAAGAAAGCAATTCCTGTGGGCCGAATCTCATAATTCATATCAAATTCATATTTTAGGCATCCCACTCACTGGCTCTCTCACTCTCTGGCTCTCTCCTTTTATGAAAGGAGACAGAGACATGCTGCACAAAATACTGTGCTGAAATTCATATTTTATATCGAATTAATATTTCAGGCATTCCACTTACTGGCTCCCTCACTCATTGGATGCCTCACTCACTGGCTCTCTCCTTTTATGGAGGGAGTACTGCACACAATACTGTGCTGAAATTTATATTTTATATCTAATTAATATTTCAAGCATCCCACTCACTGGCTCTTTCACTCACTGGCTCTCTCCTTTTATGAAAGGAGACAGAGACATGCTGCACAAAATACTGTGCTGAAATTCATATTTTATATCTAATTAATATTTCAGGAATTCCCCTTACTGGCTCTCTCACTCACTGGCTCTCTCCTTTTATGGGGGGAGTACTGTACACAATACTGTGCTGAAATTCATATTTTATATCTAATTAATATTTCAGGAATTCCCCTTATTGGCTCTCTCACTCACTGGCTCTCTCCTTTTATGGAGGGAGTACTGTACACAATACTGTGCTGAAATTCATATTTGATATCTAATTAATATTTCATGCACCCCACTCACTGGCTCTCTCCTTTTATGAAAGGAGACAGAGGCATGCTGCACATAATATTATGCTGAAATTCATATTTTATATCAAATTCATGTTTCAGGCATCCCACTCATTGGCTCCCTCACTCATTGGCTCTCTTCCTGAATGAAAGGAGACAGAGACATGGTGCAGTAATTATGAACCTGACTATACCATAAAGGAAAGCAATTATCTGGTCTTCCTGTATGTTGAAATTCATATTTAATTTTGAAATCATATTTCAGGCATCCCACTCACTGGCTCTCCCTTAAGGAAAGGATGTGGAGGCATGGTGCACACTACACTTACGAACCTGGCTGTATCACAAAAGAAAGCAATTACCTGGGATTATTTTGTTTTGAAATTCATATTTCATATCAAATACAGTACCAGTCAAGCCTTTTCTGGGAAAATGTGTCCAAACGTTTGACTGGTAGTGTACATATTTCAGGCATTCTTCTGTGACCTCACATTACAGCGAGGTCTGCATCATCTCTGCTATTTCTACTGTGATTTTGTCACTTACTTTTCATGCAGGAAACTGGCACTGAAGTTCCACCCTGACAAGAATCCTGACAATCCAGAGGCAGCTGATAAATTCAAAGAGATAAACAACGCCCATGCGATTCTGAATGACCCTACAAAACGTAATATTTACGACAAATACGGTTCCCTGGGGCTGTATGTGGCTGAACAATTTGGAGAAGAGAATGTGAACACGTACTTTGTTCTGTCGAGCTGGTGGGCAAAGGTAAACCTTGAGGAGGGTGCGGGTTCATTATGTTTTGCTTTTGTGATGTCACTTTTCTTCACTTTGTCCCTTTGTCTTTGCCTTCCCGCAGGCTCTGTTTGTACTTTGCGGCGTGGCCACTGGCTGCTACTTCTGTTGCTGCCTGTGCTGCTGCTGTAATTGTTGTTGTGGAAGGTGTAAACCACGGCCTCGGGAGGGTCAGGAACAGGACTTTTATGTGTCTCCTGAGGACTTGGAGGCTCAACTACAATCTGATGAGAGAGGTGACCACTTTCTTTTTAAATCGGTTTTGTATTTGGTGTTGGGGTACAGGTTTAGCACCCGAGCTTCTCTTGCCTTGATATCAGGGATCCTGCTCTTGTGGGGTGCAGACATATCTATGGCCAGTCAGATATTTTAGAGATGTGGTGATGGACCAGTTGTCTGCCTGGGTGGTTGCCACCGAGGACCCAAGGTGGTTCCATGGTGTTGTGGATGCTGCGAAGCATGGCACCAGTGCTTGCTCTCAAACTTGCCTTGAGTCTAGTTGATTTTTGCTAGCTGGGCTGTCCTCGGTGAGGTTGTGGCCCTGTTTCTAGGCCAGTACAGGCTAGCCACTGAAGAGCCAAGGAGGACTCACCACAAGACCCCCACCCAGGACTGCACCACATGTGAGCACATAGGGACCATGGCTACCCTGGATCCCTTGTAGCTGGCTAAAGTGGCCTGTCCCTCCTCCTTCTTACTTGCCAGCTAGATGATTCCTATGTTGTATTGCCCAGCTCAGGATGGGGACAAAGCCCTGCTTGGGATCCTGCAGCGATTCCCTTTTTCACCTTACTGGACTGCTGGAAACGCCGTAACTCAGGTTGCATGCCTACCTTGGGCCTGTAGTGGCTGCTCTGTGTAGTCCAGGGGTTTCTGTAGGTGATCCTCTTGGAATTTCGAACCCTTCATTCGTTCTGGGTTTCTGGTGTGGCTCTTTGACTTTGCTCACTGAAAATACCGGCATCTTTGGGGTGCTTGCTTGGCTGAGGGGTTCCTATAGGTTTCTCTACTCCCTTGGAGGCCTTATTGCACTGTGCTGACTTAATCAATCAATACTAATAGAAACACCTTCTATGTAACCTGATAGAGCACAAGACAGCAAATACACCTCCATGCAAATAGTTTTCTTTCTTTTCCTTTCTTTTGCAGAGGCTGGTGGTGACCCAATTGTGCTGCAACCTTCAGCAACAGAGACAACCCAGTTAACAGCAGACGGCCACCACTCCTACCGCACTGACACCGGCTTCAACTAACCATCCCTTCCTGTCGATTCTGGCCTGCGGTCTTGCCTGCTTCCCTGGTCCACCTAAATGAGATGAAAGAGAGGGGCAGTCCATCTTTTGGCTTCAGAAATGGAGCCATGCAGAGGAGACGGACTTGTCAGCATGGCCCATGAACAGAACTAATGAAACTAACGAATCCTTTCCACCATCCCTGATTGATTCACTGCTCACTTCCCCCCTAAACAATATAAAAAACCCAAGAAGGCTTCCTTGTTAGTGTTCATTTAGCAATTTTTTGCCTTTAACTGCACAGTTTGCCTACCCAACTGTCCGTGACCCATATTTTTGCATCATGGTGTAGCATGCACTGTTGAGAGAGAAAAAAAAAAAATGCCCCCAATTTTCATTGATCTTTTGCAATATTTTAATTTTGCAAGATTCATAATGTTTGTGCAATATGTTTCGATACAATTCACTGGAGCGGGGCTAGTGTAGTTTTACGCTAAAGGTAAAGGCGTGGCTCAGGGAGGTGCTGGATGCAGAGAGTTGGTGCCATCATTAAACCTTCAAGAACAGCACTATCATAAGCTACGACAATTTTCATACCTAATTTGCAAATTAAAAATGCCATTTAAGTTTTTCATTGTAAGATTGTCAGTGCTATTTGGTGCTGCGCTTGTTTGTCTTTCGTGTGTTATTGTTGCGAATCGCAGGCTCCTTGAGGCACATAGCTTTATTTGCATACACTTTGTCATTATATTTTTACCTTCATTTATATCTTGTGTTTTCTTTCCTCTACTTTCACTTCCGTGTATCCTTTTAAGATGTTGACGACTTTCAAGCTCTTATCCAGCATGGAACAGGTTGTTTTAGCAATTAAAGCGAAAATCTGTTAAGATTTCTTGTAAAAATTTCTATCTGACTTATTGAGGATTTACAAAAGTGGGTCCAAATTAACAACGCAAGACTCTCACAGCATTTTTAAAATACAGACTTTCATCTTTTCTAGTCTGGTACAGCATTTGGACTTTTTGCCACCTTAATTTATTTCAAAGACTTCATTAAGACTGAAGAATATTAATTTTACCTCATTATTTGTTTACTTAAGTTGTACAAAGCCAAGGAGCTCGAGGTAGTCCAGCCACCTCTGATCAGAGGCTGGCATGTTTTTAACTCTGGATCATCTTTAACAAGCAGATGTGTTGTTAAGACGCTTTTACACTGTTCGTAGTAGGTTTGGAAAGAAAAGCTGCCTGCAGAATATCCACACGGGAATATTGCAAGAGACGAGAATTAATATTTTTGTCATGTTTTTAGTCCTTGTGTTTCAAACTGAAATCTGAAAATGGACATTTTGTCATACATAGTGGTTGTCTGTCATTGTTGAGTTGTGTGAATGCTTGTAGAGTAAAAGATGCTCAAATGCATATCATCATCTGTGAGCCAGTGCTACAGGCAGCTCTGAATTATCTTTTTATTTTCACTCCAAAAATTGCAATATATTTGCAAATTGCCATAAATGGTCATGAACACCTTTGCCACTTTTGTCAGTTTCATAAAGGATAATATGTGTTTCAATGGTTTACAATTGGTGAGCTCCTGTTGGCCACCCTCTGCTATTAACGGTATGGATGTTGACCTCTGTGGCCCTTGTATGATGTTTCCTGTAACCCTTGATGAAAAATAGATGTACCTATCATAGCTTTTTCATTGAGACACTGAAAAATGCTACTATAAATGTTCTAAGTTGAATGCACTGTGTTTAAAAAAATATATATAAAGGATTAACAATCAGGTCATGATTCCATAAAAAGATAATATAGTATATAGTGTATCTATAGTGAAATGGTTATATGATGCATTTTTTGGACTTTTATTTATTTCCTACTTTGTCATGGCTTTAATTTAACCTGCTACGGTGTTGTAATGTAACCATTAAATTTGGCAAAGAACAGTTTAATGGTTAAGGTTGCTTGTACATACACTGAACCATACAAAGTATAAACCTTAACATTTATGTTGTAGCATGGTAACTGTGTGTCTGAAAGAAAATGTGGATCATTGATCTGATTTGCTGTTGGTGAATAAATGTTCCTGAACATTTTGACTTGTTAAGGGAAGATTTTTCTTTCACATCTCACTGAATTACATGGGCTCAACTGACTGGATACTGAAAAAAACTGTACAGTTGAAGCGACACGTCAGTGCTGATAGTGTCTTTTTAGCTTTCGTACAGGGAACATTCCGTTTTAGGCGCGCAACTCACGTCACAGAAGTCTGAGCGCTAAAAATAGTTACAGTAGTCCTGCTTACACATTTCCCAATAATTAAAAATGTCTTTTATTGCTGCTTATCTGGGCCCAGGTTGCAGTGGCAGTAGACCAAAAACCTCATCCCAAGGTTCCATATCCTCAAGTCTTCAGACTCTTCCTGGGGGATCCCGGGTCATTCCCAAGCCAGTTGGTAGATATAATCCCTCCAGCGTGTCCTGGGTCTTCCCTGGGACCTCCTCCCATTTGGACGTGCCTGGAAGACCTCCCAAGTAGACAACCAGGGGCATCCTCACCAGATAACCGAACCACATCGGCTGGCTCCTTTTGATGCAAAGATGCAGCATCTCTACTGCAAGTCCCTCACAGATATTCAAGCTTCTCACCCTGTCCTGGAGTGTAGTCCCAGATGCCTGGTGGAAGAATCTCATTTCTGCCGTTTTTAACCACGACTTTGTTCTTTTGTTCATTACCCAAAGTCCATGAGCATAGGTGAGGATAGGAGCATAAATTGACTGGTAAATCGAGAGTCTCGACTGCTGGCTCTGCTGTTTCTTCACCACGATGGGGCGGTACAGCATCTGCAAAACATCAGACGCAATCCCCATCCGTCTATCAATCTCACACTCCATCTTACTCCAACTCATGAAGAAGATCCAGAGATACTAGAAGTAATCCACTTGAGGCAATAACTCTCCCCCGACCCAGAGGGCACAATCCAACCTTTTTCTGACAGAACACCATGGTCTCAGATTTGGAGGTGCTGATCCTCATCCCAGCTGCTTCACACTCGACCTCCAACCTGCACATTGCACATCAGAGGTTTCTGTTGAAGCCAGCAAACCACATCACCTACAAAAACAGAGATGTAGTTCTGAAATCACCAAACAGCATTGCTCCTCCCTGGTGGAGTCCAACGCTTACTGGGAACAGGGGGTGTTGGACCCCTGAAGTATGTAATGCTGAGAATGTAGACACAGCTCCTGCTTTGGTCGTATAGAGACCAGATCATCCGCTGCAGTGGTTCCAGTACCCCATACTCCCCCAGCACCCCCCTCATCCCACAGCAGGGCGCCTCGAGGGACCTGGTCATAAAACTTTTGCATGTCCACAAAATGCGTCAAATGGTTGCTCATTCATTGGTCATTCATTCTTTCATTCATTCATTTTCTAAACCCGCTTAGTCCTCTCAAGGGTCACAGGGATGAGGGGAGGGGGTGCTGGTGCCTATCTCAGCAGTCATTGGGTGGGGGTTGGGGTGTATCCTGGACAGGCATCTCTATTTATTTTGTTTTATAAATTATGAGATATGTAAAGCTGCTGTGTGGTGGAATGCCAGCAGATGGAGACAAGAATCAAAATTTAGAATTATGTTTTGCCAAAGCAAGGCCAATTAACTTAAAGAAAAATTTACACATTGCATAATCCCCTTATATATTCATATTTGAACTTCATATTAAACAATGTATTTTTTATCTATCCCATTAGTGCAGGGGTTCCCAACCTCTTGACTCATGAGCCATTATTAAAGTTTGACATTTTTTCACAACTCCATGTGTTCAAAAATATTGAAATTTCCTTTCTATTCCATACAGTTTTAAAATGACGAAGCTACATTTGTTCAGACTTTTGTTTGCTGTGTTATGTAAGATCGCGTCAAAACAAAACATTCAGAGTTCACAGTTAAAGGAGGTTTTAATCTTCAATAAACTGGTTGACTTCAAAATATATAAGTATAAAAGTGATTCTATGCTATTGTTAATGTTGACATTCTTTTTTAAATCTTTTTTTTTTAATAATTTTCTCATGACACGTTGTACATATCAGTTGTGTGTGGAGTCGCCAACTGAATGCTCGAAAAAATACATTATGTTTTTCCTGTGGCTGCAGGAAGCTGCCTAAGTTGCAAAAAAGTCACTCACTTGTCATACTTTTCTCTCTCTCTCTCGCTCTCTCTCTCTCTCTCTCTGTCTCTCTTTGTGGAAATACAGTGCATCCGGAAAGTATTCACAGCACTTCGCTTTTCCGCATTTAGTTATGTTACCACCTTATTCCAAAATGGAGTAAATTCATTTTTGTCCCTCAAAATTCTACACACAACACCCCATAATGACAATGTGAAAAAAAGTTTTTTTTTGTTGAAATTTTTGCAAATTTATTAAAGATAAAAAATGAAGAAATCACATGTACATAAGTATTCACACCCTTTGCTCAATACTTT
>CABFOU010312752.1:0-12027 GCA_900660325.1 Opsanus beta
CACACACAGAGTTTAAGTCCCTTTGGAGGGCAATGCAAAACAGTGATTCCTTAAATACTTAACTGCTATTATAAAAAAAAACTACATTCCCGAGCATTATCTAAATGTAACTTTAACCTGAAAAAAAAAAAAAAAAAGTAATTTAACTGCAAGAAACCCAGCTTTGTGTTTCCAAACAGAACATAAATTCTTGGACAAATTCAAACATGAATTTATATTTTTGCAGGTTCTACTTTGTGGTTCTCTGTATGACTAAGATTTAGGGCTATCAAAAAACAAACAAAAAAAAAAACTCGAGCTTGAAAAGAATTTCTGATGGAAAAAAATAATCAAGACAGACAAATACACCGGAGGTGAAAAGGAAAGAAGGGTCTCCACAGGCCTTCATCACCTCGACCTCATCTGTTATTTCTTTAAATGAACACATTACCATGGTAAGGAGTGTACATTACCAGCTATCAGAGACATTAACACAGTGGCTCTAAAAATGACCCCTCCCTTGAGCTTTTTAAATGCTTTTTTGTTTTATGACATCATGTCAAGAAAAAAAAAAAGACATCATAGAAAAATTGCAGAAATTATGCTCTTTAATCTCAAAGCGAAAATGCTATTAAATTTATTCTTTTGGCTTCTCCTTTTTGGCTGATGGTCATCACAGCAGACTTGCACATTGATTCAAGTTTTATGCCAAATGCCTCAAAGAGTTTTGGCACCTGGCTGTGGCAGACTGATGGTTACTTTCAAGAGATGTGGATGGACTGGTCGTCTGCCTGGGTGGTTGCCGTTTAGCACCCGGGGCAGTTCTGCGGTGTAGTGAAAACAACAGCAACTTGGCACCAACACACGCTTCCATAACTGAACTAACGTGAATAAATCTGACCAGGGATCTAGTGTTCTTGCCTCCCACCATCAGAACATGCATGTTTATGTACCAACAGGGGTTGGCAGCGAGCTCGGCACGCTTGTCACCATAAAAGCATGCACCTACTTTGAAACCACATGAGGATGGAGACAGGTGTGGTGCGATTTGGTGGCCTCCCAGCAAGGATGCAGCAATGGGAGCCTGAAATCCTCAATCTGATCTCATGCCCTAACGCAACAATAACACGCAAAAGGCAAAAGGTGTGAGTGCTTTTTTGAGGCTCTGTCTGTCACATGACTAACACTATTCCAATGGCAGACGACAGCTTGGGCCAGCTAGGTCAAGGCCAACGGTGCATTCTATTTCGGGAACATGGATGACTTATTTAAACCGTCTGACACGAGCACCAGCACATCTTGGCATCCGACTAAGCAGACTTTCAGTCTTCTGTGCATGTGTATGAGTTTTACTTGCAATCATCTGTCAGCACTCTAGAAAATTCATACTAGGGAAATTGCTCTAAGCTGTACCTGGAGTGTGTTGTGTGGTCATTCTGATGCTGGCGGCTGGGAAAACTGCCAGTCAGCTGTGACTCAAACCAAAATCCACTTGAACACACAGTTGCTCAGCATAAATGCAACAGTTTTTCATGATTTTTTTTGGCAGTTTGTAAAGCGGAGGGAGCACTGAGGCCCTGATGGGGCTGGTCAGGAGTACAGCAGTCCACAGGGTTAGAAGCTGAACATTCGGGCGTATGAACTCACGCATGAAGGAGTGATTAAGTCCATTTTTATGTCTGCACATGTATGGATGTTTTTATGGTAATTTGGGTTGCCTCCTCGGAAAACGCTCTCGGCTTGGTGCAGCTCCAGAAGAGCCGCCTCCTGGGACTGTCCGTTAATACGTTGCATTTCAAGGCCATGCCATGTGACACCCAGCAGGACCGAATCTGAACACACATTTCTGCGTGTGCACGAGAGACGGTGATAGCGTTTAGCTAGTATTTGTGTGTCTCATAGATATTTATATATTTCTATTTACCACTGAAAAGGAAAAAAAAAAAAACTTGGCAGATGCTTTGGGAAGCTGTCCAGTTCTCTTGCCCTGGATCGTTTCCAAGCTTCCCGCTGGCCTGCGTCTGTTGCCTCTGCTTTAATGCTCTGCCTTGTATTAACACTCACAGAATAACAAATGTAATTAAATCTCAGCCAGATTAAACTATGAGAAGAAAAAAAAAAAAAGCTTGTGCGCAGGAACACAGCAGAAACACAACGAGAGAGTGAAAAGAAAGGAAAGGATTTTAGATGATGACAGCTGCAAGGTGAAAACATTTAGGGGAGGAGAGGCAAATATTTCAAAGCAGTGAGGAAGTGAGTTCCCCAAAAGCTACAATAGAAAGTCTGGACAGCCTTGGGCTTTTA
Source organism: Opsanus beta (assembly GCA_900660325.1). Lineage (NCBI taxonomy): Eukaryota > Metazoa > Chordata > Actinopteri > Batrachoidiformes > Batrachoididae > Opsanus > Opsanus beta. The sequence continues at coordinate 2,284 of CABFOU010312752.1, forward strand.
CACATTTTAATTTCTTTATGCCATAAAATTAAAAAAAATCTGGCTCCTCTATATTAAAATTTCTAACATAATCCCCCTTAAACTCAAGCAGAATACAACTTGATATAAATGAAATAAAAATATCAAAGCCAAAATAATGGTTTGTATAAGTAATGGCACATTTTGTACAACACAAGTAAATCGTAACCTTCACAGTTTTCTTTCTACAAGTCAGGGGATGGTACTGTATGGTAAATCTGTATACAGTAGGCAGCTCTCAAAAACTGAGCTGCTGTGCAAAAAGAAGACTAGTGAGGGAAGCCACCAAGACACGGGTGACTAGCGCGAAGGAGACGATAATGCCAAATACGTTTGTATTTGGCATTATCACTTGAAACTGTAGCTGAATTTTCAAGTATTAAGACTCCAAAGTTCAGCAACAGTTTGCCAGAAGGCAAGTGGGAGACTCTAGCCTTGATTTGATCTGTCTCCTTGTGCAAAAGTCCTTCTCTGTGCCACTCCACCATGACTCTTTGACTGGTGATGCAGCAGTCAAAATCTCAGTCTCTGATCGCAGCCACAGAAGCCTATAACTCCTACAGAATTGTCAGGAGTGTCTTGACGGCTATCGTCTCTCGTCTACTTTGTGTACGGTCAGCTGGTTTTTTACTGTACACAGATTAACCATACAAACCCATACTGTTTGTATTTCTTAATAACTGATGTAAATTAATACAGCACAATGCCAAATATATACACATTCAGTGACTTGGAAATGTTCATGTATCCATCCCCTGATTTGTCTCAAGAAAACTGGCTGTGAAAGTCACAATTTACTTGTGTTGCAGTCAAGGGCGCCACCCATTATTTTGGCTTTAATATTTCTATTTAATTTATAACATGTCATAGAGATTAGTTTTTTTGAGTTTAAAGGTGATAATTTTAGAAATCTTAACACAGACAATCCCAAATTCTTTATTTTTATTTTTGGAAATGGCATAAAGAAATTGTGTAAAAACCCAAGGGTGTGTAACCTTTCCATATCAACTGAATGTGTAACTAAGTATGTAACTAAGTAAGAATTTAAGCAGAATGCACTGTAATGCCACGTGGTCATCTGCCCACGTGGACATCTGCAGGGGTCCACATCAGGGATAAAGACAGTGTTTAGTTCTTCATCAGAGGTTTAATGGACAGTTATCACTGCATGCTTTTTGATTTCACAAATTGCCCCAAGAGTCACGAGGTTCTGTTCTTTCTTGCTGCCACTACCTGCTGCAGCTAATCTTTCTCCTTCACCACACTGGTGTGACAGCCTCATATTAATTCCTTCCCACATTTCAGCCGAAAAGCACATCGATCATGCCTAACAGCAGCAAATTTAGGGCATGCTGAATTTCATTTTCACAATCGATTTGTGTCACTTATGCTTAACAAGAGAGTGATTGCCAAGTGCAAATACTGAAAATGCCTTTAAAAAGTGTACAATAAGCAGGGTTACTCTGAGAATGACAATGCAAACATGAAAATACAGTATGTATAAATATAGTATATGCATGTCATTGTTGGGCTCCTTCGTGCTTACTGTATATATTGCGTGTTGTTTCCACTAATTTTCCATTAATGGGACACTCCTTCATAAATACTGTGGCTAATAGTTGATTTAACCAAACCTTAGACAAGGAGTGAACCATAGGTTCCACATGTGCAACAAACCATGTGCCAAGTGGAAATTATGTGGACATCCACCTCACATTTGCTTCTACTTTAATGGTACAGTGATCTCCACTGCAACAGTAAAAGCTTCTGACTCTCAGTTCACGAAAGTGAGTTAGATTGTTGGTGGAATGTTAATGGTGTTGTTTGTATTCACAGAATGTACACCTCATCATTTGCTTGTTCATGAAAAATGTGTCCCATTTCATGAAATCGATCTCTTTTACCACACTTGAACAAACTGATTTCTACAAATTTAAACAGAATCCACTGCAGATGTCCACGTGGTCATCTGCCCACATGGACATCTGCAGTGGTCCACATCAGGGACAAAGACACTAATTAGTCCTCCATCAGAGGTTTAATAGGCAATTATCACTGCATGCTTTTTGATTTCACAAATTTCCCCAAGTGTCACGAGGAGCTCTTCTTTCTTTCCCTATACAGTTTTTTTTCTTTGTTGTTTTCAAGAACCTGCATTAAAACAGCCTACAAGATTGAAAAAATTAGTTTATAAAACCATAATACTATACCCTATGAAATAAAATAAAAAAAACTCCTATAAAAATAGTGGCATTAAAAACCAGTTTTTAGAATTCCTACCAAATTTTATAATCATGAATGAGTTTTATTTGTGCAAAGCTAAAAAAGTAATTATTTTCAAGTTCAGTTCAATTTTTTCTGTTTTGTAACAGGTAGATAGATAGATAGATAGATAGATAGATAGATAGATAGATAGCTTTCTTTTGTGTCAGCAGACAAAGTGTAAGTGGGCGTATAGAGAATGGAGAGATGGAAAGTGATGGAGAGAGATACAAACCATATGAGACAGACTCTGGACACAGAAATGTGGAGCTGACAGTAACTCACTTGTTTCCAGTTGTCATAAATGATAACTTTGCTGTCCTCATCATCGACTGTAACTGTGCACTCATAGCCTTCACCTGCAAGAAATAAGAGAAAGAAAGTGTAAGGAATTGTTATCATCAATGGAAGGCAATGTTAATAAAATGTGAGAAGTTATGACTGCCAAAAGTTTTTAATGAATGCACATATTAAATCCCACAGGGCACAATTAAACGCCATCCATTAACACTGAGTACTGTCAGGGGTCGTAACTGCAGGTGGAAATTCCTCACCACTAATGATCTTTAAAAAAACAAAAGGAAGACTTGTTCTACTCAATAAATTTTATCTTTATGAAGACATCTAGACATTGTAACTTTTAGTTTTATGTAGATTAGAAGTCTAAAAGTAACCCGCAGTGTCGGATCTAACCCATATTTCATAAGGCCACCAATATTTAATATTAAAAATAAATTAATCATTTTTATTAAATCTGGCTTATAACGGTTTTTATTACACTTCTTTGAAAATTTGTCTTTTATGTCACACTCATCCTTTCAAGTTGGGACAAGGCAGCAAAAGTAGTGGATAAAAAAGTGTACTATTGAATAGAACACATTTGGCAAGCAGCGTCTACCAATGTAATACATCTTTTCCACACACAAAAAAGTTGTTGTACCCAACTGCGACCTGCCACGCCAACACACGTGCTGGGGGTTTTGAGTGAGGCTTAAGGAGTTAGCTGCAGTTACTGGAGCCCGTTTTTGTTGATGTTATTGTTTGTTTTTCTTTGGTGGCATTAATGACGACATATTGAAAACAATAACGCAAACAGGAGAATAAAACCAAATAGTCCCAATAGAAATTGAATAATACTATCAAGCTAATAATGACAGTAAGTAATTTTAAGGTACGGAAAAATGCAGTACGCATTTATTTAGATTAATTTCATTTGAGCAATTTGTGGGAAAAAAGGATTTCTTTTATACAATGCAATAGTCAGACACTTCATTGCTAACAATGCTTCTGTATAACCTGGACTGTAAAAAGTGAGCTTGTCCTTTAAATTGTGTTACTTTTTAATCTTTGAAACTTTGCAGTCAAGTTCATAGAATAATCTAGTGCAGTGACCCAGTTTCTGTACAGGAAAAACATCATCATGATAACATGTACACGCTTCTTGGAAGAAAGTGCTTCGTCTGTCTATTTTTGATGCATGAATCCAAGTGTAGTTCACGAGGAGTGATAAATACTGTATGGCATGACTAAGGGGTATGTCGGCTTTGTACAGTGTGGAGAACAGCCACTTGTCTGTGACACTGACAGATTAACTGTCTATGGATGCTTAAGGACCTGCACTGATTATCACAGCTTCAGTGACAGGCAGGCATACTGAGAATAGCCAGAACAGAGAGAAAAGAGCTCAAGTGTTTTTTGTTTTTTTTCTTTTCCTATTTTCTCTTTTTTTAATCCAATTTGTAAGAGGATTTCAACAATGTGCAATATAATAATCAGATCTAATGATGCTCTTTTGGTCAGATTTCCCTTTTAAAGTAGTCCTATTATACACCTTTTCAGCAAGATTATAACTGGGCTACATTTTCAAAAGCAGAGGCATGTACCCTCGAAAATCCAATGAGTAGATAGATAGATAGATAGATAGATAGATAGATAGATAGAAAACACATAGAATGAACTGATTCAAATCCAGTGAACTTTGATGCAGCAGATTAATCCAAAACACTTCTTCATTTATGTAATATCCCATAGATGTGACTGCTCCCTGCTGGATGGAAAGGGGACTCTGAGTTGATGATTGATTATACAGGCCATTTCCTCATTGATATTTACTAAATCAGGGAAACAATTATTTTCAGACTGTTTAACAGTGGCTATGTTCAAAAACTCAAGCAACACAGTCACAGATCCACACAACCCAGTGGAAAGGATTTTGTATGAAGTAGCAGACTACTTGCTGGTTAGAAAGCACAACGCAAAAGATATATCATTCAGAGAATGAACTGTTTGAAAAAGACTCTGTAAACTGGCCATGGGTGTTGTCTTTTTTTTGTGGGAAAACAGTGGTTACACATCTTTTAAATGTACTCTTGCACAATACTGCACTGAAGCAAGTTGACAAAATGAAAGATCAAAATACATGCGAGATCAAAGCCAGTGGTATAATTTAAATATGTATCCATTGTCTTTCAGACATCATCATGTTCACTAAAGCCCAGTTATCTTAACACATTAGGGGCGTGGCCACTTTGAGTGACAGCTTGTGTGTTGTTGCTACTGTCGATCAAAGGCTGTTGTTGTGAAGGCCTGTCTTTTTGAACATTTTATTACAAATATCTGCAATAATATGGCTTGTTGTGTGGTTAATTCGCTGAATGAATCATCCAAGATGTGTGTGTGTGCCAGCATTTCCATCAACTGAAATTACTGTGTGATGTCATTTTGAATGCTAACAGTGTTAGCATTTCAGTGTTAGCATTTTTAGCAGCTATCGGTAGCTTCACGATGGTAGGTCATTAATCCATGATTACTGAGGAAATGAGTGGGTTACAATTTTCAAATCAAAACAAATCCGTTATGAGAACCACAACTCAGCCCTCAAAAATAGGATTTAATAAACACCTGAACCAAGGTTAGCCTGTTAGCTGAGCTTGTCAGTGTTCAGGCTTCATTTCTACTGCCCAGGTCATACACAATCTCCCCTACACTCCTCCTCTTCTACCCATATATGGGTTATGCCCCCCCACACACACACACTGTAACTGAAGCAGACCCTTCTTCATTCTCTCTCTGTCTCTCAGTAGTATGTGTTGTTTTGACTCCCGTCACGGAATTCTGAAGTAACACCTTTCAGGCCTTAATGTTGCTTCACGCTTTATAGTTTCATTCACATATGTACAATTGCGAGACTTTGAAACCCCAACCATACTGAACTGTAAAAGACTGCTTGTGCACTTTTATTTACTAACTAGGGTGGCATGGTGGCTTAGTGGTTAGACTGTTGCTTCACATCAAGAAGGTCCTGGGATGCTTTCCTGCCTGGTCTTTTCTATGTGGTGTTTGCGTAGGCTCCCTCTGGGTGCTCTGGGTTCCTCCCATTTCCAAAGACATGCATGCATTTTCGGTAAGTTAGACGCTTTAAATTGACCGTAGGTGTGTGAGTGGGTTTGTTGGCCTATATGTGGGCCTGCGACAGACTGGCATCCTGTCCAAGGTGTTCCCCGCCTCTCCCCCGTGACCCTTAATTGGAATAAGCAAGTATAGACAATGAATGAATTTTTTAAAGTTATTATTAGTTAGTTAGTTAATTAGTTGCATGAGTAACCACAATGGATCTGGTAGAGATTTGGCAAGTTTTACTCTAGATGCACTTGATGACACAACTCCAGTTTTATGTGGAAAAGACTGGCAATACTACGTTGCCTGGTCTGATGAGACTGGATTTCTGCTGTGACATTCAGGTGATAGGGTCAGAATTTAACGTAAACAACATAAACAAGAAATGGTTCCATCCTGCATTGTAACAGCAATTCAGACTTGTCTTGCATTTTGTGGCATCATGCCTTCATTTATATATGAACCAAACTCTCAAAGGAATATTTCCAGCACCTGCCATGAAGAATTAAGGCAGCTAAGGCTCATAAAGGAACTTTTTGATGCGGGGTAAGGACGCAGATTCCACATTAATGCTGCTGCTACTAGATGTAAACGCAGCCTTTGGTACAGGTGATCACCAGAGGTGGGTAGTAATGCTCAACAAGTAACACATGAGCAAAAAAAAAAGTCATTTTTTTAGAGGAATCAGCATTTTCCATATTCACATTTTAAACATGTATTTGTACTCTTACTTGAGGAGTTTTGCATGGTGGCCAAATGGTTAATGCTCTTGTTTCAAAACAGAAGGTTGCTGGTTCAATACCACCCATGTCCATTCCCCAATGTGGAGTTGGGTCAGGAAGAGCATCAAGTGTAAAACGTGCCAAATCAACAGGCAGATCCTTATCTGATACACTGTGATGATCACAGCTGAAAAGTGAGAAGCCAAAATAACTTAGTAAATAACAGTTTACTTAAGTACATTTGCCATAATGTCTTCGTGACAACCACTCTGCTGTAAATTGGGTAGAGACGGTGCAGGTACTGAGACGCATAGTGCGGATGAAAAGAAACACCACCTGGTTATGGACTGACACTAATGACAGAAGACAGAACAAGAGACAGCGTGGAGCAATCCATAATTTACTGACCACAGTTTTTTTATTCCAAAACCGGGGGGTTACACGTTAGAGTGCTTGCTGTTCTTCCCAAATAACTGATTTCCAACCTCCTCAAGCAGGTTGAAGGCTCAGTTAAAGCCTCAGGTAACGTATGCTTATATTCTGTTCTATAAAGGGCTACGAAATGTCCAAATGCTATCTTTGTCGAGTATCATGGGTGCCATTTGTGGTTGTGATCACCTAAAGCCATCCCTACCACTATTTTCATTTTAACTGCATATGCACTGGAGCGCATTATTCCCCCACTGGACAAAAATTGCTGTTAAAGTGGAAATACGTACGCGTGCACGAGCTGAGAGCAGATGTCACATGTCAGGTTTTCTGCTTCAGACTATCAGCACATCAGCAGTGCAACAGAGTTCTGCCACTAACACAATGTGCATTCTTGTTATAATTATTCTGACACAAGTATAAAGTTCATTCCTGTAGCACAAACAGTGCGCATGTTAAAGTTTTATCATTTTCATGAGATAACTGTGAAATGACAACACCAATCTGGGGTAAAAGAAGGTAACTTCTTTGAGTAATATATTATTTGGTACTGTTTTACATTTACAAGGGTTGACTGAAAGTTTTGAGCCGGACCCAGAAAAGGTAGGGTGTGGTTCTCTATCTTTAGCATTCGGAGAAACCAATATTTCTCTTCAGCATTTGTGAAATTGTGACTCAATGGGTGCAATATAGAAGACACAATATTTCAGTATAGTTAGTAGGCGTGTGTCAGATTGGCAAAATGCACAAAGCTGGTGGGCGTGCTGTGATTCAGTATCTCATGAAAAAGGGAATGTCTCTGAAGGAGATCCATGAGGACATGGTAATGACATTTGGGGAGGAGGCCGCATCTTATGCCACAGTTAAACACTGGTCAGTTGAATTCAAGAGGGGCCGAACAAGTGTCAAAGATGGAGCAAGATCAAGAAGACCCAGACCTGCCACCTTGACTGATATGGTCTAGAAGATCCATGATATGGTACTCATTGACAGAAGAGTAAGTGACATCGCATAACCAGTACTGTAGGCATTTCCCAGGAGAGAGTTCATTTAGTTCTGATGGAAGAACTGGGAATAATGAAACTTTCAGCACAATGGATCCCAAGGATTCTCACAGCCAATCAGAAATGCACAGGGTTACAGATGTCCAGGGAGAATCTTCAGCTTTTTGATCAGAATAACTTCACGCGATGATTCATGATGCATGGACGAGACCTGGGTCCATCACTTCGAACCAGAGTCCAAACACAGTCGAAGCAATGAAAGCGTGGGTTCTCCCCCGCCAAAGAAAGCCAAAGCGGTCTCATCTGCTGGAAAGGTCATGGCCTCTGTCTTCTGGGATGCTGAGGGCATCATAATGGTGAACTATCTCCAGAAGGGACTGAAAATCAAGGGGGGCTATGATGCTTCCCTTTTGCAACAACTGCAGGAGAAAATAAAGCAGAAGCAACACTGAATGCTCTGAAGAGATGTCCTGTTTCACCAGGACAATACTCCGGTCCACACGTTGGTCATTGCAATGGCTGTCATTCACAAATGTGGCTTTGAACTTGTTCCACACCCACCTTATTCCCCTGATTTGGATCCTTCGGACTTCCATCTGTTTCCAAACATGAAAAGCATCTTGCATGAACCCATTATAATACTGCAGAGAGACTGGAAAAAGTGTGTGGACTTACATGGGGACTATGTAGAAAAATAAAGCATTACATTAATTCAGTCGTGGTTTCTTCTTGGTCAGGCTGAAAACTTTTCAATCACCACTCAAACTTGAACAGATTTCTCACGGCGTAATTTTCACTTTTATTTGAGTTATTTTATTTTACTTGTGCATAGATATTCAGTACTCTACTCACCACTGTTGGTCAGTCTATTTTGCTGGAAAGAATTGAAAATTATTTTGGTATTCCTGGATCTTACATGTTGGGTCGATTGTTATAATGCCACAACATCTGAATTTTCAACTGTGAAGTAAGGGGTCAAGGTTCTTGTAGGTCCACGACTGTTTTCTGTATGAGTTTTACCTTTGAAGGAGCCTTCAGACTACAGCACGAATAAGCCCGAATTCCGCACGAATGAGGATTCGACCCACATTCGGGCAAATTCTAGGTGCATTCGAAATCCTTGTACAGCATTCCCACAGCAGTCAGCACATTCGTGCAGCCAGAGCACATGCACTCAACACTCGTGGTGTGCTCATGGTGGAAAACAAATCAAACGGTGGTCGAGGTGCCGTCATACCACAATCTGACTGTAGTCGTAATATTCGTACGGCATAAAAATGCAATTCGAAGCATTCGGAGAGCGTTCGAGGGGCTGTTCAAAATGTTTGGGCACGTTGACTCCTGGCCGAATGTCTCGATCATGCCTGCATGCACCTCTCCGTCACACTAGAGGCCAAATGCCACACGAATGGATATTCGACCTACATTCGGCCAAAGTCGAGGCGCAATCGAAAGTGATCGAACAGCAGTGTAACTGCACTCCCAACAGTCGGGCACATTTGCACAGCCAGCCCGAATGTAGAGCACATGCCCACTACTGTCGAGCTGCATTCGAAGTGGTGAAGGCTTGAACGGCGGTCGAGGTGCAGTCTCATCGCAGTCTGACTGCAATCTTATAACGGCTGATCGAACTGCTGTGAGTGCTTCAGGCTTGATGTTCCACACACCCCGCTGCACGTGTGTGTGCTTATAACAGCTGATCGAACTGCTGCACGTGCGTGAGGCTGGATGACCCACACACCCTGCTGCGTGCGTGTGTGCTTATAACTGCTGATCGAACCACTGAGCGTGTGTGAGGCTAGATGATCCACATACCCCGCTGCGCATGTGTGCTTATAACGGCTGATCAAACCGCTACGCGTGCGTGAGGCTGGATCTTCTGATCACCTGCTGCGCATGTGTGTGTGAACATA
>CABFOU010312881.1:0-11684 GCA_900660325.1 Opsanus beta
ACTGGAATTGTGTCAAAAAGGATATCTGGCATAAAACGTGTGCCAAATGTCAATGCGGATCTGTAGTGAATTCGCTGTGGTCACCCTGAACAAATAGGGGTTGTCAAAAGTTGAAGGAATTATTCACATTCTGAAGTCATGTGATCGTCATCATATATATGTCGTAAGTCCTTATAGGCCCTTTTTTTATTTAACCAGGTTAGTCCCACTGAGTTTGAGATCTCTTTTGCAGGGGAGACCTGGACAATTTATAAGTTTCCAATTCACCTAACCTGCATGTCTGTAGATGTGGGAGGAAACCGGAGCACCCAGAGGAAACCCACGCAAACACGGGGAGAACATGCAAACTCCACACAGAAAGGGCGGGAAGCGATCCCACGACCTTCTTGCTGTGAGGCACTAGTGCTAACCACTAAGCCACCATGCCGCCCTGAGGCCCATTTGGGCTGGTTCTTATATCCAGTTTCTGTAGCATGAAGCGGATGAGAGTCCACGACTCCCCCTGGAAGGGATGCCAGTCCATCACAGATTACTTCCCAGCTGAGGCTGGTATAATGCAAGCATGAAAAAACAGACTGTGAAGTCATATTTTTGTTTATGTGTGCCGACACGTCACATAAATCCATTGAGAATCAATAAATCTTAGTGTGTATAGAATGCTTATGTCCTTATGAAGTGTTCAAGACACATAAAACTTTGTTAAATGGCTGGGGATGATGCAACACCAAAATTAGAAAGCTGTTCTCCATCCTGTATGTTGAGGATAAGATAAAGAGGTGGCTATATAAATTTTGTTCCTTATGCATTAGTTTGTGTTATGTGTGTAATCTTCTCTGTGTAAAGTTTCTTTCTGATTTGGACATCAAAAGTATGTTGGCATGTTTTAAAGTCAAAATTCTGTCTGTTTAACATGGCAAAGTGTCCGTTTCCAAGTGTGAAATGGGTTTTTCAAACTGTGCCTGGAAGAACAAGAAGTTTTCAGCAGACAAAAAGAGGAATGCAGCAGCTGAGAGTATTAAAGGTTATGAAGGGAAAAGGAAAAGCACAGTGCCGTTAATAGAGCCAACTTCAGAGCCAAATTACTGAGGCGCCGCAGAGATAGTGATCAGAGCGCGGCCGTGCACGCTGGGTCTGAACGCAGCACTCAGTGCATTTACATCACCATCATTACGGTCCTTATCATTAACATCGTTCAAGTCCATATAAATGCTGTAATGGAGTACATTAGAGGTGAGCACTGGTCCAAACCCTCCTCACAGAAAGGACAAACACTGAAACTCAGCATTTTAAATGTTCGCTCACCTCATTTATAAAAGAGGAAGTAGTAGAGCCAAGCCCCTCTGTGATTGGTCCCTGTAGAGCAGCCCCGCGGCTCATTCGCTGACTGGACTATAATTTTGTTACGGGCACGGCCTGCTTCCTGTGCCGGCTAAACATATCTGTGTAAATGAGGTTTGGAATGCCTGAGGGGCACCGTTTGGGAATCTGGGGGGGTGGCAAAGGGCCTTAGTAATGGGACCAGTAGAACAGAGCAGCACGGAGACAGAAAGGGGTGTCTGAGGACAAAGAATGAGGAAGCAAGACTGAGGTAATGGAGGTTAAATGTAGTGAATATTGAGGGAGAAATACAGCTGCATCAAGCTTGCATTAGCTTTGATTAACAGGCCTGGTTTGAGTTACCGCTCTAACATTTCCAGACGTCAAACAAAGTTGACCCGGCGAGTGGAGAGCTGTGTTGTCAATGACCCCCTGGGTCACTGCTAGCCTAATGTCCCTCACAAAGTAGAACAAAAACAAATAAGACACAATCATCAGCCGCTGCAACGCTCTGACTCATGATGTTCAGCGGTGGTGGGCACGGTTCAGCTAATCACTGAACAAATGAAGCCAACTTTTTCGTTAGCAGATTAGCTTTTCAGCTAACTGTGAAAGCCATTACTGAATCAGATAGCTCCCACTAAATTTAAATCTAAATACTTTCTGCACTGTGAATAAACTGTATGTTGAATGTAAGGTAGTGTTTAATTTCATTTGTTAATTTAATTAATGTATCTGATGCTGGCATGCATGGCAGCTTTTTCAGACCCGCCAAGTTTACGATTCAACATATTCAAATTTAAGCTCTTTAGGTCTGATTTTTTTTTCAGGGTTTTAGAGGGAAAACACCAAGCCAAAGCTAAATTCATATAACAAAAGTGAGGGATTAGCATTATTGATAGCTTCAGCTAAATGTCTTAACGGTTTACCGGTTTACTACTATCATAGTTAACGTTTCAGTTTGTGGGTTAAATGGTTATCAAAGCCAACTTTTAGGTTACCTGTGCCAACCGCTGCTGTGAAAACTACAAGTAAGACCCAGTGGCCAGCTCCAATCTGTTTTATTGCTCTTAATAAAATGTGATCAAATCACATCTGCTCAAGTCTGTACAGCAAAGGGAACCTAACCCCACTGCCTGGCAAAAATCTAATTATAGTCCAACAGTGATAGTTAGTGGCCCAGGAACCAGGTACCGTCTACTCCACCATCCCCTGAGGCTGACACGCCCCTCTCTCAAGCCCAGCCGCCCCTCCCCGGGCTCCCCTGGACCCACGCGGGCCCATAATTGGATTGGTCAGTGCTTAACTTCATTACAGCTGAGCAGTCAGACACTTGATATTTCCAAGTTGTTGGCAGTAATTTGCTCCTATTAGCAGCTTTCACTGAGATTAGGAGCCACTGTATAAACAATCAACTAAGTAGAGCTTCATTGTTGATTTTATGTGTGCGTGCATGTTTGTTGGTACACTCATGTCCATAAAAGGGTGTTTGTTTCAGAGGGGGATTCAATTTGAGGAGACAAATCTAATCAGAGTACACTAAAGTCTTACAGGACAGCGTATGTTGAAGTGGGTGTCAGGAGGGCCAGGAGGGTTCTGGTTACCCCAGAAGGGATCCAGTAACGGGACTGGGAGCCTGATGGCTGCTGTATTGGTGTGAAGTCAGACTAAAGAAGAAGAATGCAGACATGAATTTTTTTATATTTTGTGTGGAACTATATTAGAGCATGTTTTACAGCAATAGTTGATACATGCAGCCACCATCTCTAGAAGATCAGTATGATGCAAAATGATTGTTTTTGCTGGAATCTGTTGCAATGCACTTTCATTCATTTCTGATATGTGCCATTCTAACTTTGTCCTGTCTTCTCAGGGGCCTGTGGTTCCTGAACACATCACAAGCTACAATTCTGTTCACCTGATTACATCTCTCAAGTCCTCATCAGGTTCTGTGTTTAATGTGGTCACTCCAGTATTTATGCAGTTATTGCTTTATGTTTTCAAAAATGGCTGTGTTTTACAATTACCTACATTATGACCCTATATCAAGTAGTGTTTCCAATCAAGTCTTCCTAGGTGGCACAATAAGAGTATACAAAAAGTATGCACTGCAACAGGCATATTTTTCATACAGTGTATAGCCTGTAATCACATAGTAAATATAATAATACTAATTATAATTATGTAGAGCAGGTAGCTCAGAGCTCAGAGCTGCTCAGAGCTCAGAGCTGAGACAATGCAGATGAAGTGTCATGTGCAACGACACAGACAGGTGTGACTGGGACCCAAACCTACCAAACCTAAGCTACCTGCTCTACATAATAATACTAATTATAATTATGTAGAGCAGGTAGCTCAGAGCTCAGCTCAGGAGTTGGGCTTCCAGTATACAGACCTAGGTTTGGTTCCCAGTCACACCTGTCTGTGTCGTTGCACATGACACTTCATCTGCATTGTCTCAGCCTACCCAGCTGTAAATGGGTACATTCAACTGGGAAAGAAACCTGTGTTGCACTGGCATCCCATCCAGGGGGAGTGGTAGATTCTCATCTGCTTCACACTATGGAATCTGTGTATCCGCACCGATACTTATGTATGACCTGCAATGTTACAAACAATCTCAAATTTTTGGACTGTTTGTATTGTCTTGATTTTGGTGTCAAATTATTCCCAACATACAAAACAATTTTTCTTCTGAATTCTAACAACATAAATTGAAATATAAATATTCAGTTGTGATGCCTTAAATTATATTAAAATTACATGTTATACATGTGAAAATAAATATAATGAATTACAGATAATTTACTCAAATATACTGGGGGGTCATTTCAGGTGGAGGGTTGGGATCAATAGAGCAGATTAAATAGAGATTTAGGGTCACTGATTATTTTAGAGTCAAGATCTGATGTCTGGCCCCAGTGGTTTGGCTGTTGTCATGGTAATGCTTCATTTTCTGACAAAATGTGCCCTTAGAGTTGCAAGAAACACCCTGCAAATCCTAGCCTACAAATAATGTGACACCAAAATTTTAACTGCATGGCTAGAAGCTCTTGAGATACTGTACAATGTAAACAAATGGAAAGGTGGAACATACAGGAGTGTCAAACAGAATGAAGAATGAACAGATGGCACAAAAGTAGAAACCAATAAAGAATCTGAAAATGTAGTTGTTTTCAAAGCACAGTGTAGGTTCGTGTAAACTTTGTTAAATGTAGTGTATGTGGGTATTAGTATTAATAATCATCTACATGTAAATTCAGTATATTGAAATTATATTTCATGATTTATTTGAGAACACAAACAACATTAAACTGAGCAGAGGCAGCTCCGGGTCACTACAGGAAGCAATAATCTAAGCGATGATAACAATCTAGGAAGGGGCGGTGGGTGGATGTGGGATGAGGGAAGCTGACAGCACAGTTGTTTTTTTGTTTTTTGTTTTTCATCTGGCTGTACTCGAGGCAGGCTCATTTTCCTGTCCATTCTGAAGGAACACCAGTCTAACATCTTGCTTTTTTGGACTGGACAAAGGCAGCGAGGCAACAAGCTGCTCACTTTGTCCCGATAGTCCACGCGCAGGAGTGTCTCAGCAGTTCTAGAAAAAAAACAAGTGGAAACCCAATCAATCAGATGGAGGAAGACAACAAATGAATAAGAAATAAGAGGAAATGTCTAGATTTCAAACTTGCTTGGTGAGCAGAGGAGAAAAGAGGAGAGCAGGTTGTAGACATTCATTCCTCGGCTTGTTTGTACCTTTTCCATGTTGTATGGAAAAGGCAGATGAGCTGAGGAACAGCAGAAGGTTTTAGTCTGGATGTGTGTCTCTGAGTAGGACTTCTCCACCTGTCAGAGACCACATTGCTGCACATTCCAGGATCCTGCACACAAAGCATGGCGAGAGGGGCCAGGAACTGGCCTCAGCTCTGCTTGTCAACACCAGATCTTTCTGATAGAACCTGCAAGGAACCCAGACTGATGGGAGAACACAAAACAGGTGCACACAACAGACCACTGCTGCACTTTTGATGTCAGCATGATTTCTGAGCAATGATCGCAGGTTTTTCAGGCAGAGCTTCCACAGAAATGTGACCCTTTTGTTTTTGAAATGTGTAAATTGTGAAGCTCAGCATCATGCGGATGACGCAAAGTTAAGCCTGCTGAATTCACTCTGGTGATGTTTAGAATAAATTGGCAATCCCACGACTGGATGGCCCCTTGTCCACACACAGCATCATATATGTTCAATTGCAATCACAAAAGCAGTGGCCTTGTCATACTGTAACTCTACAAAGATGGAGTGTATCCTGTGGCTGTCTGTCATGGTGCCGTCTGTCCGCCTCAGTGCAGTGTAGCATTTCAGCTGTTAACAGAGTAGAGGGGTGGTTGTGTGAGGTGGGGCTGAGGGCGCAGCGGCTTATGAATGGAGCTCATTCTCCCTGAGAAGACTTCAAACGAGCCAGCATCAATCAGCCAGGTGGAGCACCGTTGCCTGAGCAATGCCCGCTGGCGGTCATCCGCTGTGGTTTCGGATGCACCGAGAGTGTGCTCGCACACACGACACATGACTGACTGACATGCACAGACACAGGAGAGGACCCGCCTCATTCACACAAATATAAACGTGCCTAAAAAGCCCCACCCCTCTGGGACCTTGGTGTCCAACAGCAGTTTAGAAGGCCCGGGCCTGGAACGTTGGCAGAGCGTGGTTTTGCATTTGTCCCGCAATTATGCACGCTCTCTCATCCGCCCTTCTCCCGTCGTGACCTCTGGGTGAGGGTCAGCATCCAAGACGTCTCCTCCCACATGCACAACAGATCTCCATTCACCCGCTGAGAGAAGAACATTCTTAAGCTTGTATCTCTCCATCACTTCTCCTCATCTGTCTGAACAGCTCAGCTCAGACGCTGCCCACATCCTGCTGGATCTACTAGACCTTCTGTCTGCCGCCTTTCTATCAAACAAACCCACAGCAGGTTGTTGACTGTGTGAACCCTCGCCAAAGCAGAATGGTAGCAGAATGGTAGCAGCCTGCAGCACCAAGCGTGACAAACACATTCCACTCTGCGTCACACAGCCACACAGCCCGTATCTTATTGAAAAGCAGCTGATTCCAAAGCATCCGACCTGCTGTCCTCTATGAATCCAGCCTAATGCATGATGGGAAGGGGGGTGAGTGGAAGAGAGCGCAGAACCCAAGGGCTGGTGCAAGAATGGGGAGTGGGAGGTGGAGGGTTGGTGCTGATGGGTGGATGGGGAAGCAGAGAGGATTTAAATGGAGACTGACGCCCCAGGGGTAACCTGGCAACAGGCAGGAGCTGCTGTCAGATTAGGATCTGAAAGAGGGAGATAACCACTTTACTGCCCCCTGGACTGAGGAGTGCTGGAGGGCTGCAGTGTGTGTGTTTAACCCACAATGTCATGTAGCAGGAGGCAGCTGCAGATTCGTTTCTATAGGCCTGGTTTACATGCCACGCAGCAAGGCACATCCATCCATCAGATCACTTTGGCAGTGTGAAGACAGACACACAAAGCAATCATAACGAAATAATGGAATTATCATATCTGTGTGATTATTTACATGATACCTTACAGTATATGTTGATTAGCGTAGCTCCACACACACGCACAAATATGTTTATTTGAATTTTGTCATGGGCCACCAGCAGCCTTCATTTGCATGACAAAAATCGTGGATTTATGAGGTTCAGCAAAGACAAGCAGCAATCTCTCTATGTCATGTGAAAGGGTAAAGGTCACATATGACAAAATGTTTTGGGAGAGAAATTTTACTTTTTCTATAGAGACCAAATATGTAGTTCTGTGCAGATGTCTTAGGCATGTTTGTGGAAAACTGAAAAATAATGAAAAGCTGCAAAATATCTAATATTAGGACACTTAACTCTCGATACGATACACGGGTGCCGATTCAATCTGTATCACAATACTTGAGAAATGCTGTTGTTGTCTTTTTGTCAGACGAGACCACAGAGAAAAGATAAATAATACAGTTTTAAGGACTTTATCGTAAATCATGTATCTTGTTTTCTAAATGCATATAAAATTTAAGTCCCCCCCATCAGAACCATGTGCATATTCGGTCATTAAAACACTTTTGAGGGAAACTGTCTGTCAGTGTCTCTTTAACCCCTGACTTGACTGCATGAAAAGTAGTAAAAAACAAACAAACATACTCATGAATGGCTCATGAATGCTGGACAGTGGGCAATAGGGTAGGGCCTCTTTAAGATTTTAATGGTAGTATTACTCTTAATGGTACTGCTTATCGGTCCGGTACGTCAGCTATATTTTATCAGTACTTTTGTTTGAGAAGGAGCACGCTGCATGCAGGCTGAGAAAGACAGAGAGAGTGAGCTCTTCTGCACAGCGAAAAAATACGTCATTTATTTTCTAGCGCCGAAAACAGTACCGTTAATAGCCAATAAACACGAAGAAGAAGAAGTTTTTTTTGTTTTCAGACTGTGGCTGATGATGTGACTAAGGTGAGCTCCTTAAAGCAGTGATTCATGATTGATTTAATCATTCACCTGTGTTGAAAATGTCATCTTGTACATAGCGCGATGCTAACAGTTAGTGCTAGCATGTCTGAATGGCTACTGTGTGAGCATTTTATCACAAATATCTGTAATAATATGACTTGTTGTGCGGTTAACTGACATAAGCGATCATGACTAAAAAGTGTGTGCCGCGGTTTTTTCCATCAAGTGAACTGGCGGTTTCTGCGCAAGCCACTGCAGACACTTCCACCCACAGAACCACGTTAGGCAGTTTATATATGGGCTGGTCCTTGTGTGTGGCACAAAACAAAGGATATATTGTAGTAGGCTAATGGAAGTAGCTGTCTGACATGTTTTCATGCACTTTGATTTCGTATCTTCTTAGGTTCTGAATTAGACTGTGTCAAGTGTCTATGGATGAATCCTAACCTTAGCGACTTTTGCCTTAAGTTACAGTTTAATCAAGTCTTTATCTAGCTAAGATTTGCCTTCCCTAACATTAGCTAATATTAGTCAAGGGCCCCTTAAGGCCCAGGCTTTTCTCTTGGTTTGCAGTACAACCAAGAACACAGCAGTGTTTGGTGCATGTTTGATTTCTCTTAATACTGGAAATTATCTCAATCATAGGATCAGGACCCAGCATGATCTACTCCGTTGATACCCAATACAAATATGGCAGCCACGTTCAGTCCAACTTGGTTAATATGTCATTTGCTGTTCCAGTGACATTTTCTGAATGGATGAAGAACTCCGTGAGGAAAGGTTTCTTCAAATAAAACAAGATGATAGATTTACAGCAGGACCGACTTATCAGAAAGACACACTGAATAACAAAGACTGACAAGCTAGTTATACAGATGATTGATAAATCTAAGGAGCTGGCTCAAAACAAACTTGTGTCTGATGTCCAATGCCCTGACTTATTATAATCAATCAAATATGCCATCTCTCTCTTTTTTTATTTTTTTTTTTTGGGCTGCTGTAATGAATAAATCATGACTAAAATAATGACAAAGCCACTATTGGAATTTTAGATTTGATGACCCAATTCAGCCAGGCCTTAGTTGAAGAAACAGATTACATATGATTTAGTAATAATAATAATAACAATATCAGCAAAGATTTTCTATTTTTATACTTCACCTTGGCAGTGCCTGAAGGCCTTTTTTTTTTCTTTTCAAACAAATGTCGGAGAGAGCAGATGAAGAAGGACTGAAATAGGGAACATGTCTGGCTCATTGACACAAGTAATATACTGATTCACACTCCAGACCTGATTACAGTTTTAAAGACACAAAAAACCCCACTCCGTTCCTGCTGGCCGCTGGATTGAAAGGGATTTGTTGGACGGCACGCGACTGTGTCATTGGCAGTGCCTCCACCTCTTGTCAGCTGTGTTTGTGTAGTGATGGGTGCGAAGGGGGTTAGAGGAAAAAAAATTTAAATCTTGTCCAGAGACAAGAGGAGAAGAAAGAGAAAAGCGGGGGCATGGGCAAGAGCTGAAACAATCACTTTTATTTTGTGCAGGTGTTTTGTGTGTGCACGTGCGTGAAAGTAAGTCACAGGCTTAATGGCATTATGCAAATATGCCCAGTTCAGATGCGCTTTCTCCTCTGCTTTAACTTTCTCATGATTTGCATTTCGCCTTTAGCGGCTGTGGAGCCTGCATGTGTTTGCGTGTGGCTTTATCACACGCAAACACATGTTTTGTGTAATAACTGAAATACGTAACTGTATTTAATGCTACGTTCATAAAGGTGTCGCAAGGAAACAACTGAGAGGGGAGAAGAAACAAGAGTCGTTACCTGCGTCACAACCACAACCCAAATCAGGACCAATAAACCAGCAGAGGATCCTCAGCACATCTATAAATAAATGACAAAGAGGTTTTATTATTGTCTGTGGAGATTCTCAAAACTAAACAAGTCTAGTTGACCTGACTCAACCTACTTGGGGGTTTTATTATTGTGCGGCCATAAAAGCTAATTTATTAACAGACTATAAAGCTAATCCACCATCAGAGCTACAAGTGTGGTCTGAGAACCTTCAAAGCTTACTGTCCAGCAAAATGACAGGTTTATTTCAGCACATGTTTCTGCTTCATGAAGCTGTATTATAAATATTTGTGAAAAAATCTGTATTAAACAACAAGTCATCCCAGACAAATGTGGATAGTGTTCAAATACTGCTGTTCCATCTCAAAAAAAAAAAAGCTGCTCCATTCCACAAACGCAAACTTAATTTAAAATTGTACTTTATTTTGTTAGCGTATGCATTTATATTGATAGCCATTGAGAACAACATAAAAGCTGCAAGTATGAATCGATTGTACCCACAGAAATAACAAACAACAAAAACTGTGGTGTTATTGCTGTAATAAAACACTATTATAACTGTCTATAAAAAGTTAGAGGTAAAGAAGACATCTGTTGGCTTCATGAGGCTGATTTGCATGAGAAAGTGATCTCAGAATACGGCCGCGTCATACAGGAAAGCTTGGGACAACTAATGAAAATTGTTAGCCAACTACTCAGTTACCATTAGTCATTGAAAGTCAGTAAAGTTCTGAAAATGTTGTTTGGGTGTCACATTGCTTCCGTTGGTAACCATTAAAGGCAACTGTTCATAAAGAAGGAACAAAACAATTCAAGTCGCAAGATTCAAACTCCTGAGTTCTGAAGCTGATGACCGACACAACTACAAAATGAACAAAAACAGCAGCTAATATGATTATTAAAGATAAGAAGATAATATTAGATAGATAGATAGATAGATAGATAGATAGATAGATAGATAGATAGATAGATAGATAGATAGATAGATAATCATTTGAAACATGTCCAGAAACAGTACTTTTGATTTTTGCATTTTTAACTTAGAATAGAAGGAAAGAAAGAAATCACCATACAGCGGGTAAAATAAGTACTGAACACTTCACCATTTTTCTCAGTAAATATATTTCTAAAGGTGCTACTGACATGAAATTTTCATCGGGTGTCAGTTACAACCCAAGTAATTCATACATGCAAAGAAACCAAAAAATAAGGTCAGAAATTAAGTTATGTGTTATCAAATGGAATGACACAGGGAAAAAGTATTGAACACGCTTACTGAAATTTATTTAATACTTCGTACAAAAGCCTTTGTTGGTAATGACAGCTTCAAGATGCCTCCTGTATGGAGAAACTAGTCACATGCATTGCTCAGGTGTGATTTTGGCCCATTCTTCCACACAAACAGTCATCAAATGTGAGCTGGATCCAAAAATTGGCTCTCCCAATACCCTGTCAAAAGAAGTTTTGCCCTGATATTGTTCTTTTCGCTGTAACATCAGTTTCTTTGCATCAGAAATGCTCAGGCAATTCTGGAAGTGACCGAGCATCTCCGATCATATAAAAGGAAAAGTGTGCCGTCAACCCCCTCACAAGTTGTCTCATATGATGCGTACATTGGCCCTCATTTATCAACATTGCGTACGGCAAAATCAGAGCGTAAATGAGGCGTACGCAAAAAAGCACCGCTGTTTTGACATTTATCAATCTGGATGTCGGTGTATCCTGCACTCAAATCCTACGACAGGTCCGGAGGTGATGTATATTTTACGCCAAGTTCTACTGAACACCGAAATGCGTTGGAAAACGGGTTCCAAAGCACAAACACAGTGACATACTGCATGTAATATGTCGTTACCAAACGAAAGTACAATGACTAAAACATTTGCAGTTTATAGCAATAACAGTCACGATAGTGCCAGCAGCAGGTTGATCCATGTGCTGACACACGAACCCGTTCCAGCCCATATTACAGTTTTATTTAGTCATATTGTCAATTTTATTGTATTTTATTATT
>CABFOU010312898.1:0-13764 GCA_900660325.1 Opsanus beta
TCAGGGGCCTCTGCCCACAAGAGTGCAGTCCAAGGAACAGCTAAGATCCTCCGCCAAATCCTCAACCTACCACGCCTCTGGTAGAGGACCCGAGCTTCAGGAACACACATAACACCCTCCCCGGGGGGGGTGAGAGGGAGATTTTTTTATTTTATTTTATTATATATACACAGACACACACATACATGCATACATACACATTTAAAACTAAATAAATGCTTTTAAAATAAATAAACACATTAGCACAGAGCAGTACGTAGGTGAGTAAGTGATTGACAACAGCAGGTGAGGTTGTATGGATCTGGAAAGAAACTTTTCTTCAGCCTGGTGGTTCCAGCCCAGATGTTGCACAGTCTCTGCCAGAGGGGAGGGGGACAAACGGTTCATGTGCAGGTTGGGTGGAGTCTCTCATAATGCAGGCTGCTTTGTCCTTGCATTTGCTGATGTTAATTTCTGCTATGAATGGTAAGCTGCAGCTGATGGTTCTCTGTGCAGAATTAACCACCCGCTGCAGTGCCTGTTTCACTGCCACTGTGCAGCTAGCCTGTAGAAGGAACTAACGATTCCAGTGTTCATCCCTGCCCTCTTCAGTTTCTTCAGGATGTACAAGCATTGATGAGCATTTTTGATGATGCTCGTGGTGTTATCACACCAGGTGACATTGTTGGTGATGTGTACTCCAACATACTTGAAGCAGGGAACTGTCTCCACAGCTGCTCCATCAATGTAAAGGAGAAGGTTGGTGGCGCCAGTCCTGCAATAGTCCGGAATCGTCTCTTTTGTTTTGCTGATGTCAATGATAATATTATTCTGTTTACACCAGATTCTCAGGGTGTGACTCGTTGCCATTGGTAATCAGTCCGCAAACTTCACCACCAGATTACTTTGATGGTGAGTTGTGCACCTGTATGTCAGCAGTGTGTTGTGCAGGGGGCTGAGGACACAGCCTTGGGGAGAACCAGTGTTGAGGATAATGGAAGAGGATGTGGTGTTATGGATTCTGACAGTCTGAGACCTGGTTGTTAAAAAGTCCAGAAACCAGTTGCACAGAGATGGAGTTATTTTGACTACTGCCTGCTTATTCACCAGTGTTTGTGGGATGATTGTACTGAAGGCAGAACTGAAATCCAGAAAGAGTAGCCTCACATAGGAATCCTTGTTTTCATTGGTCTTCTTTATGTGTGTCATTACCAACCTCTTGAAGCACTTCATAATAAACCCCAAATTCTCTTTGCTTGTTTTCCAACAAAAGGATATCATGATTGCTGCTGTCTTCTCTGCTTTCTCCTTTTCTGTCTGATTCACAATATGTAAAAAGCCACTGACAGCAAGGATGTATCCCCAGATATGTATGCTGTGGTTTCAGTGTTAGTGTTTGCATGCAGATTGATCAGTACACAAACTCTCATCACAAACCTCCTGCACACAACTGTGAGCCACCTTTAACAGTTTACAACAAAATTTTTTAGCAATG
Source organism: Opsanus beta (assembly GCA_900660325.1). Classification (NCBI taxonomy): domain Eukaryota; kingdom Metazoa; phylum Chordata; class Actinopteri; order Batrachoidiformes; family Batrachoididae; genus Opsanus; species Opsanus beta. Next base: position 1,475 of record CABFOU010312898.1, read on the forward strand.
ACTCATCTGGCATGATTGCTGTATATGGCAATATATATTTTTGAGTGCTTCATCATAAAAGCAATTTGTTTCCTGGTCGCTCTTTTTTTTTCAGTTTGAGGACTATTACAGCATCCCCCTTATCCACCTCCCAAAATTATTTGACCATATCGCTGCTGTTTGTACTTGTCAGCATTGAGGGGAACCATTAAGTTCATCATCATCTTCAACCGCTTATCCGGAACCGGGTTGCGGGGACAAGGGCTCCAGCACGGGACCCCAAACTTCCCTTTCCTGGGCCACATTAACCACCTCTGACTGGAGGATACTGAGGCATTCCCAGGCCAGTGTGGAGATATAATATCGCCACCTAGTCCTGGGTCTACCCCAGGGTCTCCTCCGAGATGGACATACCTGGAACACCTCCCTAGGGAGGCACTGATGGGGCATCCTTACCCAATGCCTGAACCATCTCAGCTGGCTCCTCTCAATGTGAAGGAGCAGCGGCTCTACTCCGAGCCCCTTACGGATGACCGAGCTTCTTACCTTATCTCTCATGGAGACACTAGCCATCCTCCTGAGGAAACCCATTTTGGCCGCTTGTACCCGCAATTTAGTTCTTTTGGTCATGACCCAACCCTCATGACCATACTGTAAAAATAAGGAAATCTCTCCTCTCTCACTCTACATATACTGTCATATTTTCTTTTTCAGTATCCAAAAATGGCACATTTAGCTTTTCTTTTTCTTTTTTCTTATGCAAAATAAATTACAACATTTGTTAGTGTTTTTGTTTTTATACTTGCACCAGAAGAAAATGGCAGGATATGGTCATGTTTGTATATACCATTCTTTACAGACTCATTTTTGTATTTCAGTTTAAGTGTCCAAATATATGGTTAATACAGAAATTAATAAGAGGGCAATCTCTTCCTTAATGTCTGCCAATCAAATGACCCAGATGGATTGAATAATCTGAATTTGCATGGAGAAAATCATAATAATTGGGCTTTAGTATGGTTTGAAATGAGGGTAGACGCAAGCATATTTCTGAAGTAGCTCTCGTCTTCAATCAGATTTTGAAGAGACACATCTTCCTCATCCTTTTGAAAACAAATGACTGCCCAATGTGGATTTAACAGTATTCTTTGAAATTATATTCAAAAACTGCAGTAAACAAAAAAATGACCAAGTGATCTTCGACCAAATTAAATTCTCACCTGGTTAGTCAGTTGTTATGGTATCATTGCTCTAGAAAGGTCTTATAACTAATTCAAGGTTTGCAACAGACAAGAACAGAAAGCGACTTCGCTGGCTGTTCACTGTTATCGGCTCCACGAGTTCATGCTCTCAAACAGCAAGACAGACGTGCACTGCTGATGATCTAAAAGAGACTTATTGCATATTTCAAGCAAAGCAGTGTGTTCATGTATTTCTAAAAATACACAGGTCTGTGTGTTGATCACACCAGCAGCAAACACTAGCTTCTCGCTCCACCTCGCAGACAAAGCGAGAGGGAGCGTACACTTTTTTTAGTGAATCAAGTTTAACTGACTCATCAAAAACACTTTTCAGATTCGATCAAAGTTTCGATCTGTTCATCAACAGGGTGCACAGCAGATTTATCAATGCTGCTTTTGAGGAAATCAATGCAGAAAAGCGACACTCCACAGCCCCACATCACTGAAGCAAAGCATGAGGCGTGCATGACTGAATGACGTGCATGTGGAGGTGCAGGCTCTCCACTCATGGTGCGATTTTTACTGCAAATGCAACAAAATAAATGCAGTTATCACTTTAAAAACAAGTCATCATGATGTAAAAAATCATACTTATGTAAACTTTGCAATTATTCAGTGGTTCACACATGTTCAGAACTGTGGGGGGTGGGGTGGTGGTTTGTACAGATCACGGATCAACCGTGATTCGTTCCACCACTACCAGATGAGCAGTTTTTATTCATACTGCCCTGAGTCTGGTCTTCTCTGCTATCCTTCAAACTAAAATGAAGGCTTAAAAATTGACCTAAATTGCCCTTAGAGTGGATCTTAAACTAGTAATCTATAATAATGTTGAGTCATGGTTCAAGCCCAATTGATTAAATTTATCGCTATGATCCTGTCAGATAAAATTGTCTGTTGTTAGCTCGCTTGCTGGGTTGCTGTTTCTTGCCTCCAGCACAGCTGTGGGAACACATCTGACTTGGTTATCAGCTCAGGTAAGCCAAAGTTTGAGTGAAGAGAAGCAGCATAAAGATGAAAACCCATGTAGCTCATTACAGCTGTATTGTTCAGGCCAGGAAGGAATAATCCAATTTGGCTACAAGAGTCACAGGAAGCACTGAACAAAACTACAGAGTAGAAGAGAGTGGAAAATAAAGATGAGTGGGAAGAGATACAAAAAAAACAAAGAGATTTCACCAGCAAAGTGGAGGATGAATTCTCCCAAATGAGCATAAAATGTCAAAAAGAAGAGGCATTTCTAACTTATTCAGCAACAAATGCTGCAAAGCCCCACAGTTTACAGCGAGCCTTACAGCCTCTGAAAGGTATTACAAAAATCAGTTTCTGAAATTTTGAGAATTCAAGCAAGTAAAGTCTCTTCATGGAGAAATATTTAATTTGAAATACAGCATCAACTTCAAATATAATATTTTGTATGCCATATTGCCGTGTAATTTCTGTGTAGTGTTGGCAGCATTGAAATATGATGCCGCATAGGCAGAACAGTTTTTTTTTTCCAATGCTATTTATCCTTCTTCTTAAATACAGAATTTGATGATTTAAAGGGTAGTTTATTTTTTATTGAAATGAATCATCTTATATAATTACATCTTGTTGGAGTTTCATGTTAAAGGAATACTTTACTGATGGCCTAGATAAATAAAATCACTGTGTCCTTTTAATGAGTTCCAAAAATCAGTGTTTACTATTTTAAATGAAACAATTAATTTGATCTTATATTATAAATCAATATTGCAGCTAATCTGCTCTGTATAGGCTTCATCCTGTCATTTCTCAGGAGCTAAGCAGAATCCTGATTTGTACTTGGCTGGGAGATTGCTGAGGAAGACAAGGGGGTGTGTGTTTCTCCAAGAAGAGCTGGAGTTGCATCAGGAAAGGCAGCCGGCCTAAAACTTCTCACTTTCTGCTTCCTAATACTGTTCTGTACTGGATCTGCTATGATGACCCTGTACACAACCTGAGCAGCTAAAAGATGAACAACAGCAATTATAGATTATTCATTCATTAATTCATTTGCTATACTGTCTATTTCCAATTAAAGATCACGGGGGAGCTGGAGCCTATAACAATGGTCATCCGGTGAGAGGCGGAGTGCACCCTAGATAAGCCGCTAGTCTATCGCAGGGCCTCATATAGACAAACAAACACATTTGCAAGCTCAGTCACACCTATGGTCAATTTAAAGTTTCCAATTCACCTAGATTGCATGTCTTTGAAAGTGGGAGGAAGCCAGAGGGAACCCACGCAAACACGGGAAAAACATGCAAAGTTAACACAGAAAGAACCAGGTGGGAAACGATCCCAGGATGTTCTTGCTGTGAAGCAACAGTGCTAACTGCTAAGCCAAAGTGCTCCACAATTATAAATCATTATTGTTTTAATCATTTCTAATTAGACTTGCACTTCAAAGGCTTCCAGCATTTTTTTTGGCACACAATCACTCTATCTATACTCTGTTTGTGTACATGTCCATCACAATAAAGGAGGCATTCCTCTGAATATACCCAATAATGTGGGAGCATCATTGTTTTCAGCCAAGATGGAAGAGAAATGTTCCACCGAAAATCTGTGAATACATGCAAATGATTTGTTTCCACAATAATTTGACTGGGGCAAGAATGGGTCTGCAGGGCAATTCACAACTGTGATCACAGTTGTGAATTGATCACAGCCACTATGATCACAACTGCAGGTGCAGTTGATACGACTGCAGGTGCAGTTGTGATCACAGTGGCTCTAATGAATTTTTGTTGCCATGAACTGGAGGAGCTGCAACACAGGATTTTCACTGATAATTTAGACTGGGTTTATACAGAGAATTCAACGTGGTTGTCCTGGAGGAGGCCATATTGCATGCGACACTGGTGGCCATAGAGAATGTGAGAAAGATGAGTATAGTATCTCTTAACCAATAATCCAGCGGTATATTGAATAGTATTGGCTAGTCTGTGCATTTCTTAGACACAAAACAAATATGCACTCATCAATCTTTCCAAAAAACCCTTTCATAAAATTTACTGGTCTATCAATTAACAGCTCCAAGATGAAATATGTAAGCCATCATGATTTACCTCCTTCCTGTTCCATCGCTCCAGTCAATTCTCCTAGTCAGTCTGGCAATGAGGAGCAGTGACGTAAAAATTCTGAGCACAGCATTTCCCTCAAGTAGTAGCCGTGACGTGAATACGTTCTTCGACTTTATTGTAGCCGAGTAATTGTCCCTCTGAAAGTCAGTCATCCAGCAGTATTCTTTTCCTGCTTACTACCATTAATCGTTTCGGGGGCTGGAGCCTATCCCAGCAGTCAGTGTGAGTGGTGGGGTACACCCATGACAGGACACCATCTATCACAGGGCAACATATAGACAGACAGACACATTCACACTCTCACTCACACCTACGGTTAATTTAAAGTTACCAATTCACCTCAACCACATGTCGCTGGAAGTGGGAGGAAGCCGGAGCACCCAAAAGGAAACCCACGCAAACACGGGGAAAACATGTAGACTCCACACAGAAAGGACCAGATGGGAAGTGATCCAGGACCTCACTGCTGTGAGGCACACTTTGTCACATCCACAAAAACATGGAACTGCCGTCAGTCCCAGTTGGCAGCCACCCAGTAAGACAAATGATCCATCCCCACCTCTCAAAAGTAGTGAAGTAGGTGCAGACTGGGTGTCCCCTTAGCCTTCTCCAGCCACTGGGGTCCTCAACAGTCAGACACCTATGTCTTGGATCATGTACAGAAAAATGCACCACAATTACCAAAATGTTGATGCTGACATTCCCTCACAATGCAAATGATACTTCTCATCTTAGTCTCCCTAAGTAGCCACCTGTATGATACAGAGTCATTCCAGTTGTACATCCTAAGAGACCTGATACCAAAAAACATTCAGTCATCGTCTTAGGTCACTGGTTAGCATCCAACCCTACAGTAAGCACCAGGTTTACAAATGCATGCTTGTATATTTCTCCTTTCTGACTGACCACATTCATCCAGCCACGGTGCAGAGTGCACACTTTACCAGCAGCTCATGGAAGTGTGCATTGTCTCGATGTCAACATATGACACTATTCAATGATAAGATACGACATACCTGTACACTACAGCCTTGTCACTAAATGCTGGTCAGTTGTTCTCAGTGAACACTCAGGTGCATGTTTTCAGATTTATTGATTTGGGCCATGTGATTGCAACAACTTATGTGTCCATAAAACCTTTGCAGTATTCAGAATGAAATGGAAAAATACTTTAGAGTGCAGTGAAATCTATAACAAGTTACTCATGACATGTTGCTTTATTGATACGAGTATGTTTTTAAATGGGTTTCATCAGTAATATACCCCTTTAAACGTTATCATAGTACCAGAGTTCTGTTCATGCATGTAGAATTTACACCATGATAAGCATAATTTAAACTTAACAAGCTTTGTTTGACTTTTTTCTGCAACATATGCCACAGAAGTCCATATCTAGACTCTTGCTTCCTCTCTGAGACATACCCACCAATCCAGCCTGTACTCTTCATTTTGCATTTATTTACCAAAGGGAAAGGGGGCGGTGGCAAGCAGTAGCTTCTTCCATTTAAAGCAACAGGCATATAAACATGTTGGTTTATAGGCACCACTCAGAGGGTATTTTAAGATATAACACTTCAATGTCTGTGGCTTACTTTTTGGATACACACATTAGTGTTTGTTTTTAAGACACTTGACTTATACCATTCCATTAACAATGGCTTTGAGGACATTCCATTTAATTGGTGGAGGTACAACACCTGCTTTCGGACAGCTTTAACACCTTAGAACATATTTTCCTCACTAGACTGAAAAACACAAAGCAGACCACACCCTTCCTATTAGCCTAGATGGGGAGATACTCTATTTCCCATTTTGCTGCTTGAAACTGCATACTCTGCATGCATACTGTACAGTATATCCAACACAGGTAACATTGTGCAAATAGTTTATTGCTTTATTAATAACCTTTGTGGATTGCTGTGTGCAGGACAAAAGAAATGAAAGATGAGAGAAAAGCTGGGGTAAGCAGGAAGGCAGAAAGGGTAAAAGCACCTTCACTGAGAAGAAGTACATACACTGCAAAGGATGGATATAAAGAGTGTTTGATTGAATGGAGAATGAATGAGTGTGTGTGCTTTAAACTGCCAACAAGGTGTGACATTTTGCAGGCTTTGTGAGTTCTATAGAAAGTCAGCCATTCCTGCCAAAGAACTGCAAAATTTATTATAGAGTGGGTATATTTGTTCATATCTTTACAATAAAACAATCAAAATTTTACAACTTAACAAGATTCTCTTTGTTTCAAGCTTGCTTGTATTAGTTCCAATCTGTATACATCTGTTTGGGTGTTAGCCAGACTGTGTTTGTGTCTCTCCATCCATCAGTAGCCTTTGTTGCAAGATTCAAGTCAAGTGGGAGCATGTGCTGATGCCTCATTTCACCACATCCATAACAACAAGGGACAGCCTTGGGTCATGGATGGCAATCAATCAGGCAGACAACCGGTCAAAGATTATTCAACACAAAACTCTTGCAGATCCAATATATTTGTGAAACAAGTTCATGTTCCAACTCTTTCATGATAATTCAGAGGATCGACCTTAACCTACTTTTTCTGGAACAAATCAGGGAGGATTCAAATGTCAGTGAGTGCCAAAATACCTGCGCGTCTACTCTACACCAATTCAGTGAGAGCTACTGTGGTCCTATAATTCCATTTCTGTGAGAGCTACTGTGGTGCTACAGTACCAATTTGGTGGGAGCTACTGGCTTTATGATACCAATTTGGTGGGAACCACTGTTCCTACAGTACCAATTTGGTGCGAGCTACTGGCATTAGGATACCAATTTGGTGGGAACCAATGTTTCTCTTGTACCAATTTGGTGGGAGCTACTGGTCCTAAGTTTGAATGGTTATCAATTACAAGAACTGAAAATGCTTACCTCATGGATGACAGTTAACCTGATGGACTTATCACAGAGTCAGTATTTCAATTTCATTTACAAAATTTGTTTTTCTGGCAAAATAGACATACCCAAATTTAAAAAGTTAATTGATAAATATACACTTTCTGTAGAACTGATGCCATACAGATGGCAGATGGAGTGCATTCCCTCTGGTTGTTATGGTTGAAAAACCCAGAATGGAATGGTTAGGACTCAATGTGCAATGAGCAGGCAGTAAGAAAGTAAATGACAATTTATTTGACAAAGGAATGTACGTAAATTGCAATGGCTGAGCTGGAGGCAGGGAGACACTGGCTGATGGATTCGAGGGGCCGTTGAACCAGGAACTCGGTAGCAGGAACTGTTTGGCGAGATCAGGGAGTGAAACCAAGGCAGACCACGGGAGACACCACGGGAGACAGGACCAGGTAGCCACGATGGAGCTGACTGTCGGAATGATGATCTGAAGCAGACAGAGAAACACGGTTAGTGCAGGCAACGGAGGAAGAAAAACCAGAATTAACAAAACCTGAGACTGCAGCCAGGTACCCCGTAAGAGAAACTGAGTTTCTGGCATCAGTGGAGAGGAGAGGCTGCTGTATAAGTACTGAGGAGCTTGAGTGCAATCAGGTGTGACACAATCAGCTCCATCAATGGCACCTGCGGGAAACAGGAGGGGAGGGGGAGAGAGCAGGCCAAGGCAGCACAACACTGGTGTTTGATTAGTGAAAATCCTATTCAGGCCTCTTCCTCTTATGACAGAGACTGCATTAAAATTTATTTGCCTTGCAACTTCACACTGTCAGCCTTTAACTCACAGTGGCATTCAGAGCATTTTAAAAGTGCTGTTCATTTATCTAGGCAGTTTTATGGGTTGTCTGTCATTTGGATGTCTTTTTATTGTTGTTAGGTATGAGAGTATGTACTCAGAGAGGCTGGGAGTTAGTCTAAAAGGTATCAATCTTAACAAAGAGGATGCAGTGGACAGAGGCTGCCATTGGGCAAGACAGCCTTTAATGAATGATGGTTCAGTTTGTCTGATTCTCTGCAAAAGGTTAAGCTTTAAAATATAAAAGATGTTGCTTGTTAAATGACCCAGTGTTTTATCTGTATTCATAAAAGCTGTATGTTTGATTAATGGTCATAGTCATTCCAGTAGGAAATTTCTGGAAGTTCACAGCAACTGGACTTCTTGTTGGTCTTCAAGATGTTTCACCACTCATCCATGTGATTTCTTTTGTTTTAAAAAGTGAGATGGTGTGGTATCATTGGTGTATACCCTCAGGAACCAGGCATCCAAACAACTACAGTATCTCACTGTTAATTTTATACTGCTTAACGTCATCATGTAATGTCTTTGATTTCAGAGGTCAGATACATTTATTTGTCCCAGGAGGGAAGAAATCTATGAAAATCCAAAACATGTTTCAATATCTCACCTGTATCCTGTGTCATTTATATCATTATGTCATTCTTGTATTTTAGACTGACCTCTGACTTAACTTTGACCTACAGTAAGGCCTGTGAACTGGATATGACCTCTGTCGTGACATGCCAGTCCACTGAGTTGATCAACTAGGTTCCACTGGAAGTGCTCTTTGCGTTTTGATTAAATTGCCGTGGAGAACAGACAGTGACCTATTATTAGACCCTGACCTTTGACCTATGGCTGTGACATGACCAGTATTGTAAGTTTATACAATAACTTTGATTGCAGTTGCTCTTTGAGTTTTGAAGATGTCACAGCAGACTGTAGATGATGACATCTGATCTGTCCTTGACTTTTGACCTCTGACCTTGACATGACCTGTCCTGTGAGAGGAAGGTCATCTAAGCAAGGTTGACTGAAATTTGTGTTTTTATTCATTCTCAAGGTATCACTGTGGACAGACAAACACAGAACATGGGCATTACAATAGCCTGTTATTGCTCTGCAGCAACGCTAAAAAACAAGGTCAGTGACCTGAGGTGTTGCTCGTTCTGTGTTGGGCTGTACGTTTATGCAGTGGCTGTTTAGTTTCTCCAGTGTAGAGGTTTGAATAGTCCTCATTTGGCATCAACATCACTACTCTTCATGTGATTGAGAGTGGGATCCTCAGGGTGAACACAAATCTGTCTGTGTGTTAATGTCTTTGAGTAATCCATCCAAACCTATCCTTAACAAAGTAGTAGATGCTTAATCTCGCTCAGCACCTCAAGGGAAAAGACAGACCAAGAGGTTGGGCATTCTGCTTGCTCACAACAGCAACAACACATTGGCAGATACTCTCTCCTGACGGCAAAAAGATGAAGGGACACCTGAAGACATACAGTACGAATCGTTGAAGAACATTTCAGACCAAAAGCTTACCAAATCTGACGAAAAAGGTTTTACCTAAATGTGTTCCAGTAGTGGATTTCATCACAACCACAAAGTCTACTAATGGGAATAAGAATTGCAGAGACGGAAGTGGACAACTTTGGGTGAAAGTGCCTGCAGCAGTATCAGGTGGAAAACCTCCACCCTGTAACCTCACTGCACAGGAGAAAAAGGTTATCACAACACTTAAAGGGGGCTCTTTCACATGGGACAAAAAACAATTATAATCAGTCCAGTACTGTCACAGGCTGAACAGCTATACAATATAAGGCTATGGGGCAAGCTCAAAAATTTAAAAGTGCATCTTGTTGCTACTGCATTTGTGACAAAAAAAATCATAAGAAGTGCATCAAACAGAGGATCCCTACAGAAGTGAACGGTTGCATGTTTACCTCAGTAAATTTAAAGAAATGTTTGAAATGAACGGCAGATTACACAGACAGCAACTTACATAAGTGTTTTCCTATTGAGCAAAGTCACTGTGAACTAAGTCCCTACAAGTCAAATGAGGAGCTCAAACTTCTGCTTACAACATGAACAAACTGGTCATTGATGTGCAGACCTTCAGAGATGATATGAACATAACAGACAGCAGCATCAACTTCATCAAGGAAACTGCCAAAGACAATATGTTGACATTCCTGTACACTGTAAAACCTGACAAATTAAATAAACTCAGTGATTTAAGGAAACCAATTGTCTTAAACCTAATAAGATACCATAACACAAATAAGTCAAGCATTAAAATGTCTATATATAGTTATATTAATGTGATGTATTTGTGCTGTATTAACATATAAGACCTATTTATATTTGATATATTTTGTATTTCTTCACAGTATTCTCCAATTTAATTTAATTTTTTTTAAATTTCAGGCTATTTGGAGAAGTGTGGAGTTGAATTTAAATATACCTTTTCACACTTCTGTGTGGAGTTTATGTGCATTTTAACCACTAACGGTTTTCTTTCCAAATGACCTTTTCCATGCTAAACTGATTTTGTTGGGGCTAACTTTTTTTGTGCGTGTGTGTGTGTGTGTGTATCTTACGTAGGGACAACAAAGGTCACATTTCCTGTTACAACTGCTAGCTTGCATACAATCTGTTTTACTGCTTGAGCCACAGTTGCTGAATGTTGCCGTTTTAGTTTTGTTTCCTTAATTAATTCCACTTTATTTGGTAAGGTAATTATATTGTAGTTGTTTTTTTTTTGGACACTTTTTTCTTGAAAACTAGTCTCTCTTAATTTGGAGCATTATTAAGTGTACAATGGCACATCTTTTCTGTTTTGTGGGGTTTTTTTTGTTTACTGACGTTTAATCCATGGGTATATTATAGATTGAAAGTAAACAACAAAAAGAAAATGGCATCAGTAACCATTTTAAGCATTAAGTACCAAGTGTCAGGAGAATGAGTGTTTTTATTTGTTTATATATTTTCATTTTGATTGAATTAAATATTTCAAACGAGTTGCAGGAATGCTATGAATGATTGCAAAATACTTAAATTATATAGTGCCAAATCAGAACTTAGATCATTTTAAGGTGCTACACACTAGCAAGGCATAAAACTTACCCACCTAATACCCCTGTCCCACTAGAGCACGAATGAGCCCGAATGCCGCACGAATGAGGAGTCAACCCACCCTCGGGTGAATTTGAGGTGCAATCAAAATCCTCGTACAGCAGTCTCACAGCAGTCGGCACATTCGTGTGGCCAGAGCACATGCACTCCACACTTGTGGTGTGCTCCTGGTGGAAAACCAATCAAACGACGATCGAGGTGCAGTCATACCGCTAATTGAATGCAGTCATAATATTTGTATGGCATGAAAATGCAATTCGAAGCATTCAGAGAGCGTTTGAGGGGAATCCTGTATGTTCGGCCATGTCGAATCCTGATCGTATGTCGCAATCGTGCCTCCACACACCTCCCCATCACACTAGAGGCCGAATGAGGCCAAATGCAGCATGAAGGACACTCAGCCAAGGTTGAGGCGCAATCAAAGGTAATCGAAAGTGATCGAACACCAGTGTGACTGCACACGCGACAGTCGGGCACATTCGCGCGGGCTGCTCGAATGTAGAGCACATGCCCTCTGCTGTTGTGCTGCATTCGAAGTGGTGAAAGCTTGAACTGCCACCGAGGTGCAGTCTGATCGCAGTCTGACTGCAATCGTATAACAGCTGATCGAAGTGCTGCGCGCGCTTGAGGCTGGATGATCCACACACCCCGCTGTGCATGTGTGTGCTTATAAGAGCTGATCGATGCCCTGCGCGTGCATGAGGCCAGATGATCCACACACCCTGCTGCCCGTGTGGGTGCTCATAAGAGCTGATCTAATCGCTATGCATGCGTGAGGCTGGATGATCCACACCTCGCTGCGCGAGTGTGTGCTTATAAGAGCTGATTAAACTGCCGCGTGTGTGGCTGGATGATCCACACCCCGGCTGCACGTGTGTGTGCTTACAACATCTGATCGAAGCTCCACACGAGTGTGAGGCTGGATGAAATGGTCGCTCACCTGCGCGTGTGTGCCTTCATAACGGCTGGATGATCCGCTGCACATGCCATCTGTTTGCTTTACCGATCGTGCATGACCCCGTCCGGTCAGCAGGGTGTCCGGCTGTACACTGAACAGCTGATGTCCAGAGGGAGAGACAGAGTGAGAGAGGGAGAGGGAGGGGGGGAGAGAGAGAGAGCGGGCGGGCGGGCATGCGAGAGAGAGGGATGGCA